>JUDZ01008876.1:0-12646 GCA_000812845.1 Stagonosporopsis tanaceti | reverse complement strand
GCTTCCTTGGTCATACCAGGAACTTGTCATCACGATACGAGCTCATGAAAGCTCTCCCAAGGCGAGGCTGCGTTTTTCCGGCTGTCGGATTCATTGCGATCTTTGTCATTGCTCTCGCATATGCTATACAAATTCAGTCACGCGCAAGCTCTTTGTCGATACCAGAACATGCCATTACGAGATTAGAGCATCCAATCTGGCTGGCCGACTACACTTGGTGTCACTAGGCGAAAGCATACATAGTGTGTTGGTCGATAAGAAGTGCATGAAGACAATCAAACTACATCCTGATACTAACACCGCCTTGGCGGCTGCATCTAACGCATACGTATCATTCCACTGTGGCTTGCCCTTCGACGCCTTAGAGGTACACTGTCATCATACTAGGATCGTGATCTCTGGCCGCACTGTTCTCTGTGCACGTTTCGCCAGCTTAGCGGCCTTCTAGCCTGCTTCTAGCGGCCTTCGATTGACAGCCCCTGCAAGTGCTCGCCCATGCCTTCATTTCGCTCTATGCGAATGTAACTACGACTCAGGCTGGCAGAATACGATTCATTATTTTACGATAGGGCAGACGCTATGCAACTTTCGCTCCCCGCTTACGTATGCCACGCAAGCACAGGGCTTCATTGCATCATCATTCCTGTCTGCACAATCATCTGCGCACTGAAAATGGAAACCGGCCAACACGCGCAAAATGCCGTACTGACGATCTTCAACAAAACACGCGCTCGAGGCGCCCAGTACCCACAAGAGCACAGCTCATGCTCTCGAACACGAGTGTGTCTGTCGCGGCTGTCTTCTTGCGAAACACATTGTGTGCTTCCCTCCGTCGGCATGTTCCATGCCCAAAGCATCGGACTCGACCACCAACGAAACGCCAGCCCCCTCCCCACGCGCCTTGTGCACAGTCGTGTCACCGCTGCAATAACATCATATGTTTCGCAACATATCTTCAAGTCTGGTACCGACTTGACATTGGTGGTTGAGCGAGAGCGGACGGCACTAGGACTTCCGGTCAATGGCTGCACGATATTTCATGTTCCAGCACACCGCTCACGGATTTGCGATTCGACAAAAGGCGGTGTTGCCATACAGTACACACCGCAACACGCGCCCGGATAGCCGATACCGGTAGACCTGGTTGCCGGTCGTCTCTTGAAACGTTGACAGGTGTTCGAGAACAATTTAGCGTTGCAGTTTCAGAGGACTGACCTCTGCCTCGAATCGCATGCTAAACGTCGAACGTAAGCTCAGACAAGCATCCGCCTCATCTTCGTCGACAGACCGGGCTTCCTGGCGCCGCTGTCAAGGCCGACTCGTGCAACATTCATCTTTTGAATCAGGAACAGTCTCTTTGCTGGGTGCGTCTGGTCAGTCAAACGTGTAGTTTCGATTCGACGCAAGGAACTCCTGGCAGAATGGAAGCGCAGAGAGAGCTTCTAGAAGACCCACATGATGGTTCGATTTCAATGCGCCTGAGAACCTGAGCGTGACCACTTGTGGAACGCATGATTTGAAAGGGAAGCTTCGAATTGCAGCTACCGTACCCACAGGTTCCACGGCTCAAAGTCTTCGGTACTTGGAACGTAATCCCAAAGGCCGATCATGCTGCCCAAGCAGTCGTTCATCGCCACGGAGCGCTTGGCCAGCACAATGATATGCTTTCGAGGCAGCAATCGATGCCCAACGTCTCACATGGACTGACGGAGCGTTCGGATCGCCGTCGACTGAACGTAAAGGTGCCAATGACGCTTTCAAGCCCGCTTACACGACTCAGATTGTTGCCAGCATGATCCATGCGGCCATGACCGCCTGCCCTCATTGGCAGTGACATTCACTCTTTCCAATACTCTTTCTCTCATTGACGCGCAGATGGAGAAAATCAAGAAGAGGAAGGTAGACCTGCAGACCTGCCATATCTACAGAGTTCCAACTCAAAAGCAATTTCGTCCGCTCACTCACCCCTGCATATACGAGATAGCCGGGGACATCCCGACCAGCACGCGGCCAGCTTACCACATCTACAAACCCCGCACGCATCCGCCGCCCTCGCCTCACTTCCGCAGGTGCCTGTGTAGACACCGTCCCGGTTTCCCACCCTGTCTGCGTCGTGGTGCTCTGGCCAGACGGAATCCTTCTGGTCATTGATCTGATCAGGGCTGCGGCCGGCCAAGAGGAATGATAAGCACCGCGTTCAGGGTGAGTTGACGCGTCGATTTGTGGGCACTGCGCTCAT
Source organism: Stagonosporopsis tanaceti (assembly GCA_000812845.1). Taxonomy (NCBI): domain Eukaryota; kingdom Fungi; phylum Ascomycota; class Dothideomycetes; order Pleosporales; family Didymellaceae; genus Stagonosporopsis; species Stagonosporopsis tanaceti. The sequence goes on along the minus strand of JUDZ01008876.1, from coordinate 10,407 downwards.
CAATCTGGTACTGGCGCGTGCTGTCTACAGCCACTTGCGTGCGAGCGCGCCCCACGAAACAGGCTTCTTTGGGTTCTCACGTGGAGAACATCTAACTGCCGCAATGGCCTAGACAAATGCCAGTCGGACCATATCCTGCGAGTTGGTGCGTAGAAGGGTTGGCGTTTCAGCCGGAGGTTGAGGAGGGTGGGCTGGCGACCGTTATTCGTCGGTTCAGATGCAGCTGTGATGCTCCGTCAATCGATGACCCACTGCATAGACTCCACTGGCTCTATTCTTGGTTTGTGATCCTCAGCGCGACCTTGGGAACGTTGAGGATAGATTTACCACAATCAGCGAACCGTCCTGTCGTCGTCCTTGCGAGTCGGAATCGCTTCCCGGACCCAAAGATCGAACCCACCTCATTGCTAGACCGTGATGGATGGAACGTTACAGGTTGGCAGATAGCTATCTGCGAACCCAGGTGGATCCGTGCTGGGCTGATCGAATTGACCCCATACTAATCACAGTAGTAGGGCCTAGTCAGTGAGCGTTCGGTAGAGTTAAGAAAGAACTCCCCTAAGCCATGTTGCCTCTTGGCTTACAAGAGTGGTTCCATGTGAATAGTGCGAGTTACGGGACCCAGGCTTTCCAAATGGCGTGCTTTGCTCGTTCATCCCAGGCATATCAATCTTCTGGGCATTATACCATTCATCTTGAAGTACATCAACGAGACTGGCACGTTGAATATGGAGACAAGACTAGGGATTTTTAAGCCTCCAGTGACTTCCCTTTGAGACATGTTGACTGATAGTGTCAAGGTAACCTCGTAGCTCACCGTTGTGCACCGTACACGTCCACCCACAAAGCCAAGGCGAAGCCTCGTTACAATCTCGCAGTCGTCTCGACAAACGAACATCTCCAAAGCGACACGTCGTCTGCTCTTGCTCTCAGACTACACTGAAGGCTCCACTCTAGAGCGGGCAGGACTCGACCTGAAGATGTATGAGTCCAGCGCAACAGAGCAAGAGCAAGCAACAACAACGATGGCAAGAACCACAGAGTGATACCAATATATTTCTTCTTGCATCTACGCCCTCTCCTCTTTGTACCACCATAGCCTCACCACCTAAATCGTACCATACACGCCAGCACAAGCACTGTCGCATCATATCTTCATAGAAACCAACCTCCGCACAGCCATCCTCGCACAATAACGAGGGCGAGTAACCTCTTCCTAAGCCTCGCAGCGGCCTTACCTTCCCCGCAATCACACACAACGCCATACAAGAGCGAGGAGGCCTGAAGAGCGCACACGAGACATCGCTCATACACATGATTGCAATCACAGTATCTCGAGCCTGTTGTAGACCAAATGATGTAGCAGCGTCTGTTGCTGACACAGATAGCATACGATCAACGCTATCGTGCCGAGCTCAGCCATGCTGTGGATGTTTGTGCGCGGCTTCTTCCCGTCCATCGATCCCAAGGTCATCCGGGTCCTGTCCTACACTGGAGGATTGTCGTTCAAGTCTGTTCGCGTCTGGTTGTTTGCGAACATCCCAAAGCGAGCGATCGGTGCTTTGATCTTTTGCTTTAGCTGATGTGCCCAGTGGATCACATGCATCTTGTACACTATTTCCAATGGAGCGTATGGCACAGCCTTGCTGTACATCTTAGATAACCACAGCGGTTGGACTGGACGCATACATTTCGTGTGCGATGCCGGGTGCTTGGATGACTGCGCTGGACGACAACAAGGAAGACAACGCAAGGTTTGCAATCACGATGAACAATTTGCCATAGCCGGGTGAGCAGTTTTTTCGATAGAAACTAATTGCTGATGGATTATGAGGTACTCTCAGCCTCTTCAAATTCTACAAGCGCTGTACCGGCCTTGCAGAGGTCCTGTATCGTATGTTAGCTGTCGATGTCTCTGTGTGGAATCATGGAAATACTTACGCCCTTTCCGTGCACAATCTTCTTGACAATTCCGTCCATCGGACTCCTGATCACCGTCTCCATCTTCATACTCTCAATGACCACAAGAGGCTGGTCTTTCTTGACGGCTTGTCCTTCCTCAATCTCCACTCTCAGCACCTTGCAAGGCATGGGCGCCAATACACTGTTCGTCACGTCCTTGATACCGAGGGCTTTTTCTGCCCACTTAGGCATCGCGAGCTGGAGGCGGTACTGCTTGCCCTGCTGGAACAAAGTAAGGCGGTCCTCATCACGAACAAATGTTGTAGAGAGACGTGTGTGAGGGTAATATGTTGTGAGGGTGTTGCTTGATGGGCTGAATGTGCTTGTTACGTCGGCGTATGTTTCTGAGCCGACAGTAACGTCGAACTTAGATGGTGCAGTCTGGCTGATGGTGACGGGTGTGCTCGTAACGTCGCCCTTACCGTCAGCAGGTGTCTCCACCAAGTCAAATTTGCGCTGTTGAAAGCCACGACCGAAGCCAGCTGCCGCAATAGGTGGACCTGAGAAGGGGTCTGTCCTGCTGGAGGAAACTTCCTGGAGAGCAAGACCAAGTGCAGCTTGCGCGAAGACCTCTGGCGCGGGAGGCACGGGAGTGAAAAGCTCGGCATGGTGTTTCTGGATGTAGCCAGTCTCCACCGAGCCAGCGATGAAGTCTGGACTGACGCACATCTTCTTGATGAACTCGATGTTCGTTATGGGGCCGGCAACTTCATACTGCTCCAGAGCTGTTCGGAGCTTCTGGATTGCCGCTTCTCTGGTAGGTCCTTGAACAATGAGTTTAGAAATCATTGGGTCGTAGTGCGAAGATACTTCATCTCCAGCGACAAAACCAGAATCAATACGCACAGTAGGTGTTGGCGTAGGTGTGCGGAGGTGGAGCAGGAGCCCAGAATCGGGGATGAAGTTCATGTCGGGGTTCTCGGCGTAGATACGTGCCTCAATGGCATGGCCGCGTTCCTTTATCCTTTCCTCAATTTCTTGTTGTGTCAGTGGCAGACGACCACCTTCCGCAACAATGAGTTGCCAGTGTACCAGATCTGTGCCTGTGACCATCTCTGTGACAGGGTGTTCAACCTGCAGACGAGTGTTCATCTCCATGAAGAAGAACTCGCCGGTGTCGTTGTCAAAAATGAATTCGACTGTGCCAGCACCTTCATAGCCAACTGCAAGAGCTGCCTGCCTGGCCTTCTCCCAGAGATCTTGACGAATGTCTTCTGGTAGATGTGGCGCAGGAGACTCCTCCAAGATCTTCTGGTGCCGCCTCTGTATACTGCAGTCACGCTCACCCAGCGCAACACAGCTTCCATGCCTGTCCGCGAAGACCTGCACCTCAATGTGTCGTGGTGTTGTTATGTACTTCTCAACTAGCATGACCTCATCGCCGAACGAGTTGCGAGCTTCTCCCTTGGCTGAGGATAACTGGTCGAAGAATTCCTGCTCTGTATTGACGATCCGCATTCCCTTTCCACCACCACCTTTCACCGCCTTCAGCAGAACAGGGTAGCCAATCTTTGCTGCTTCGTTCTTCAGATGGTCGGGGTCTTGGTTGGCACCGTGATAGCCTGGTACGCAAGGAACTCCAGCTTTCGTCATAATGTTCTTCGATTCACTGAGGGCTTGTTAGCTAGGTTTCGAAAGTTACAGCATGTGACATGCACACCTTTTGCTGCCCATTGCTTCAATAGCCGAAGCTGGCGGACCAATAAAGGTTATGCCAGCTTCCGTGCATTTCTTCGCAAAATGTGGATTTTCACTCAACTGCACCTTGTTAGCAAACCGTAGCTCGCACTTGAGTCTTGTCGGTCATACAAATCCGTAGCCTGGGTGTATGCCCTGGCAGCCTTGCTCTTTCGCAATCTGTATTATCCTGTCTCCGTCGAGATATGCAGATGGATCGCCGAGGTTGACAGCGAAGGGAGAGCTAAGAGCATGCTGTGAACGAGCATCTGGATCGGTGTAGAGGGTGGTCGTTCGTACGCCATACTCTGAAGCTGTACGGCCCACACGGCTGAACCATGTTAGCGAGGAATGCTGAGGATTTGGAGAAGCTCATACAGCGCAATTTCTCCACGATTGGCAATAAGTACGGAGGTCAGCGCTTTGGCGGCTGGTGTAGCAGTAGAGTTGAAGCGGCTGCCATTGGCAGCTACCAGCTGGCGCGAGAGGTGAGTAGACTTCCGAAGAGCACGCATGATTACTGAAGAAATTGTGAGGATTTGTGAGGAGCAAATTGATTCGGCTTAGAGCTACAAAAGAACAATGCTGTGCATGCGCGGGACAAGCTGGGGCTTACCCCAGCTTCCAGCTCCAGTAAGCCGCGGTTGAAGTTAAAGCCGCACTCAGCCGTCCCGAGACAACCTAGCGCCATCATGAAGTCTACGAGCTCAAAGTGAGTAATTGCCTGATGGGTCGGGAAACCGGAGAACGTGTAATTGAAGTTGCAGGAAGCGGCCGGATGTGCGCCTATTGGAAGCAGCAGTAGCTTGCGCTGTCTCGCGCACGCATACATGACGATGGTGAGCAGAGAGTTGCTGGACCCTGATGTCAGATGTGACGGTGTTTTTGCACGCGCGGTCGCATCCACGCTCGCCCACGCTCATCCACCCTCCAACAACCGCAACGCAGACACCTCCACCCGAGACCTGCAATCACGAATACCCGCGGTGCATTGTATGCTGGCCATCGCCTTGCCTCGACCTCGACGGCCGCTTGCGAACACACCTCGCCCTCTGTGCGACACGAACACGCTCCGCATGCAGTCCGCTGCACAAGGCCCAACATGAGCGAATACGGCGACGAATACTCCGACTACGGAGAGGAGTGGTTTTACGTCGAGGAAGAGTTCGTCGCAGCCGATGACTTGGCAGAGCACGCTGTAGCTTCGCCGCCGCCCACCACGTACGCGGACGAGGATGCTGCAGAAGACTGGGACAGGTTCGACTACTTCAACGACCTCGAATATGCGTCAGACGGCTATGATGACGCTGTCTTTGAGGTACATGATGCCAAGAATGCAAACGTCATAGAGAAAAGAAAACGACATGTAAAGCAAAGTTGCAGCAAGAAGAGGCAGCGCACATTGGGAGCAACAGAGGCAGCAGCGTTGGACATGTCACCAGTTGTCTGGCGCTCTCAAGACAATCGCGGACGGGAACCCAAAATGCTTGACGATGACGCCGAGGCATACACCATTCTCCATGATTGGAGGAAGAGGCTTAACGACACTCCCCAATGGGTTCACGGTACACCACTTCAATCGCCGACTGTGCAGGCTGCGAGAGGTTTTAAGCATACAGCTGAGGTCGCTGGCACCGCAGAGCCTGCGTCTCCTCCTTCGGATCTCGATGCGGAGGTCGAGGGTGCCCACGAAGACGAGATGGATATTGATCCTGCAGCGTTGATGGATGCACTGCAGAGTCGACTTGCTGAGGCTGGTGGACCTTTGAGCGGTATGGACCCACAGCAACTGTTGGACTTCGCCATGCGAATGGCCACAGGCAAGGATGCTGGAGACGATATAGCAGGCGAGATGGCAGATGCTATGCTCAACCAGGTTGACGAAGACGACGAAGAAGACCCTGAGACAGAAGCGAACCTACTCTCTTGGGTAGCGCAACAGCGTAACAGTGGCGCCGTCCCTGAGGCAACTGCACTCGATCCGACGATGAACAGCGATATCAATAGACCACCAACTCCTCCAGCAGAAAATGCCAGTACTCAGCTTTCACAGAAAGGCGGCAAGGCCAGCCGAACGGAGACGAAGAGTCGCCCCCACCCAAACACGTCTTCGAAGCGCAAAGCAGGTGACGATGATGAGGTTGGATCCTCTGCAAACCCAGCAAAGAAGCGTGCTACTAGGACCTTTGATGCGCCAACTGCTGCCAGCCAGGCAAGGACTGCCTCGGCAAAGACAACAAGAAGTGGCCGAAAAAGATGATTGGCACATGATCCTCATTATGGATCATCGAATCCATCTTAACCATGGAGCAGGAACATTACCATGCTGTTGTTTGGACCCCTCGCAATGGTAATCACCCGTTGGTGACGGTGTGGCGCGACACTTATATGCAAAACGGGAGGATCGCTGCACGCGAGAACAAGGATTGAGATTTCCATATTTTCGGGCGCGTGGGGCGGTATGATTGTCTGTCGGTTATGGCAAAACAGGACATCATCATGCACGGTCAGAGTGCTTGGCTGTCAGCGACAGAGACTACTATGAGCTGTACCCCGGTGTGGCCGTGTGCTGGACTGTAGTCGCCACAAATTCACATTAACATCTGGATCCAGGCTAGTCTCAGCTGAGAAGTACTCACCATGTGATCATCTAGCACTCGCTGACTAGGCTGAAGACGAAGCATGGCAGAGCTGAAAGACCATGCCTAATCGTCGCGTTTACCATGGCGTTTTGCCGTTTCCGTTACCGTCTATTGCATTCCTGTCTCCGCCTCTCATCGAAGACGTTGGATCCAGTCTAACTAGTGCCGTAATCGTTCCATAGTCGTGCAAACTCTTTAAGCGCCACGGCACGGTCAAGCCGACTGCATTCGAGAAGACAAAGCCAGGCGAATCTGCGTAACATGGGTTGTTCACTGTCGTCACGATTATGACATCAGCCAATCAGTAACGCGCCTACCGTCTTGGGAGCGAGCTACGGGATTTAGTACCAACAGCCTAACCAGCACCCACCAAAAGATCGCAGACTACTGTCGCGTAGATCCGAACGCGTGAGGTTCGCGGCTGGCTGGCAAGGCTAGTAAACCGTTGCCCTGCTCAGGCGGGCGTAAGTATAATACCCAGCCGTTCGGTCCTGCACAACCAAACACACGCGACCTCACCTCAGCCCATTGTTGTGTCTTCCTCCCTTGCATCGAGGTCCGCTTACAATGGCCTCTCAAAATTCTCACGAATTCGTCCGCGATGACGAGAAGAAGGGCGTAGCTGTGCACCCGGACGGAGGTGTTCAAGTTCCCATCTACAACGATGTAGAGGCAGCTTCCTCTGAGGACCTGTCGATAGGCGCAATCCTTCGCGGCACGGCAACCAAGCCTATGACCACTTTCGAGAAGAAGGCCGCTCTCATCAACGTTGAAATCGACAAATTCGGCCTGGGCAAATACCAAATCTGCATCTGGTTCCTCTGCGGTTTCGGCTACTTCCTGGATCTTGCCTGGTCGCAGGGTGTCGGTCTCGCTTCCACTGCGATCTACCAGGAAATGGGTGTCGCTGACAGCGATACTGGCACGATCTTCACCTGCGCCAATGCTGGGCTTGCCATTGGTGCGCTCAGCTTCGGCCTTGCGGTCGATATCATTGGCAGGAAGTGGGCTTTCCAGCTTACTTGCTTAATCACTTCAGTCTTCGGACTCATCCTGGTAAATACTAGTTCCGAGCAAGCTGAATGCTTAACTGGTTCTAACAAAAACACAGGCTGCTCCGAAGTACAATTATGCTGCTGTTTGTGGAATTTACTTCCTCGCCTCTCTTGGTCTGGGAGGTAACATTCCCATCGATGCTACCATCGCTCTCGAGTTCCTGCCTCAGAAGCGCCGCTATTTTGTCGCGCTCCTTTCCATGTGGCAGCCGATTGGTGTCGTCTTCGCTTCTGCTGTTGCCTTGGGCACCACCGCTAAGTGGCGTTGTGATCCTCTTCTGGACTCTTGCAGGAATGTCGCAGACGGAGAGCCCTGCTGCAGAGTGGAAGACAACATGGGATGGCGTTACAACCTCATCATTCTTGGGGTTGTGACGCTCGTCATCTTCGTCCTTCGATTTGGTGTTTTCCGCTTCCACGAATCGCCCAAATTCTTGCTTGCCAGAGGAAGGGAAGCTGAAGCTATCGAGGTTCTGCACAGGATCGCCAAATTTAATAAGGCACCGCCGCCTACTCTGACTCTTGAGCACTTTGCTGCAATCGACGCCATGGATGGTGTTGTGCCGGAAGAAGTGCCAACCAACTTGACGCGCGCTGAGAAGAACAAGAGGGTCGTCCTGGGTGCCGGCAAGGAGATCCGCCGTCTCAAGGGCATCTTCACCAACAGGCTTTCCTGCTTCATCTTCATTCTTCTCGGTATCACATACATGGGTGACTACTGGTCATTCAACCTGGCAGGCTCCTTTTTGCCCATCATCTTGTTGCGAAACAACGTCAGCGACGGTCGCGGCAGCGTCGTGCAGACTTATCAGCAGTACCTTATCATCTACTCCCCTGGTATCATCGGTTCTGCGCTTGCCCTGTTTTCTGTGCAGATGCCTCTCCTCGGCAGAAAATGGTCTTTGGTGGTGTCTGCTATCTGCCAGGGTTTGTCGATGGCCATGTACACGCAGGTTAGGACTACTGCTGGCTACGTAGGCCTCAACGCGCTCGAGTACATCATGCAAACTGTAAGTTGAACTGAAGTATAGTATGGAAGCGCCTTACTAACAAAAATCCAGTACTTCAACGCCGTTCTCTATGCCTCTGCACCCGAGCTCTTCGACACAGCGTTCCGCGGCAGTGTCAGTGGCATGCTTTCCTGCCTAGGTCGAATTGCAGGTATTGTTGCCCCTTACGCGGGAGCGCAGTTGCTTTCCAACGCCAGCTCTGGTATCCTCTGGCTCGGCGCAGGCGGCATCTGGCTTTCGGCTCTCATGATGGTCTTCTTGCCTGTTGAGATGAGAAACAGACAGATGTTCTAAGACAGGACTGCATCTGATATTTGCAACCACGTTCTTTTCAACCGTCATGGTATAATTCGAGCATTAGCTCAGCATGATTGAGATACCCACAATAATAGTCAACGAAATATGTTTCCCTCCAAATTAAGCTCAAATCTATCTAAGTGCACCAACATGAGCATGTACACCACCAGCTCTAATGTTTGCAGTATCCGGATGATGGTGCCACTACAGTTGCCCCATCGAATCACCATAACTCCCCTTCACATGCAGGAACAGGAAAAGCTCGTGTCGCAGAACTTTTCAAGCCCAAGCCCGCGAAGAGAAACCGATATCTCCACATGGGATTTAGATGCAGGGGATTAGAATTCGATAGAGCCCTTTAGCTCTGGTCCCCACAGTGCCACTGTTCAGCTAGATCTGCCCCACTGTCATCGCCCCACCCAATTTTCTCGCCTTCAAGCTCTGTCGCCATCGTTGCCGACCACAGACAATACACGAAAAGACAATGACACCATGCCTTGAATGAGCATGACTCGCCGATAATGTCCGCCGCTATAGACAAGCAAGTTGTAATACCTCGATCATGGGCGGCCGCGGACGCGTGAAGCGGCAACAAGTCGACACCGATGATGGCTGGACGGTCATTACTCACGGGCTATCTAATCTCTCTGTTGGCAGCGGTAAGAGGAAGGGAAAAACGGGTGGAAGCAATGCGCTGGCAGGCTTCATGCCGACAGACCTAGTGCAGGGTCTTACGGCTGAGAAGCTGCTCCAAGATTTCAACAACCGCACCGAGAAATGGATGGCTACGTTGTGCGCGCAGCATTTGGAGAGTGTGTTGGGGAAGAGGGAGTGGAATGTGGAAAATGCTGTGTGCATTGGTATTGGCAGCTTCAGTCGCGATTGGGAGCATAGACACAGAGCTTTGTGGCAGCTTGTGTTGTTCATGTCTGTTGTTTCGCATTGTATGTCTCTCTTTCTACGTTTATGCGCGATTGGCGAAATGACTAACAGTGAAAAGTACAGCAATCCCAAGAGGTAAAACTCTACGCCCAAGAACCTGCGTTTACCTCCCTTGACCACGAGTTCCTCTCTCTCCTCTCCGTGCACGTCTGCACCGATGACATCGCATCGCACATCACGCCTCGTGCGTTTGTATTCAGTCCGTTCGTCGACTGGTACTTACTTTTGCCTATATTTCTCAAGGGCAAGGACCCGGAGCTGTACGTGGGTAACGAGATTCTGGACGATTACGGGGCATACGCGCAAAGTGAGGAGAAGAAGACGAAGCTAGAGGAGTGTAATGAGTTAGGCATCGAGTGGCTAGGGAAACGGGATATGACGAAGTTGAGCGAGTTTGAGATGCATCCACATGCTTTGAATGGGATGGTTACGTATATGCTCGTGGCGAGCGAAGAAACTGAGGTCGAGGCTGGAGTTGGAGATGGGAAAGTAGAGGAGGTCGTGGGTGTGAGTGAGGAGGAAGGCAAAGTGATGGTCGTGACGGGCATGACAGCAGCAACGGAAGCAATAGGAAGCGATCAAACGGTCCACAGTAGTACAATATCGGATGTAGCAACGAATAGTTGAAAATGTGCTAGGAAACAAGAGAACGACTGTCCAACTGCCTGCACGAAAACAATGACCTCAAACCCTCGGTCACTCGACTCACAGAACTTGCAAGACATCGACTGCACAGGTTAAGTATTACAGAGTGACAGTCGTTGGCTTTCTTTGAGCCGTGACGATGCTTCGTCTGTGCTACAACCCCCCCCCCCCCCCCCC
>JUDZ01008875.1:0-12644 GCA_000812845.1 Stagonosporopsis tanaceti | reverse complement strand
CTATGCTGCGGATCTTTTCTATGATCGCCATGGCGTGCTGCAGATCAGGGATAACCCCGAGGTTTGCGGCACCGAGGGTAGTCGGACGACGATCTTGTTGTGGTTAGGGAAAGGATCTCAGCTGGAGGGGTGGCTGAGTGAGGCCGGTTCACTGACGATTCATGAACTGTGGAGAGATTGATTTCAAATATTTGAGTTGTATATTGATTCTGTGCAGAGTCTGCTGAGTCGTTCGTAAGGATTATCTCGGTAGCAAGTGCGGAAACGCTGACTCGCTCGCTCAATGCTACGGTATGGTTCTCCTTTCCACCGTGAAACCGTTGTGTGGGGTATCTTCTTGTTCGTACCGGAATATATGTTACAATCAATAGACCAACCTTGTCAACACCCCTTTGCGGTGCTGATCCAAGCCCTAGTATGCAAGTGGAATGAAAGACAGTGCGGAGACTAAAATTCGCCAGTGACATGCTCGCTAGCAATGACATGCTGTGAAGTTCGACCATTAATAGTATATAGATGTGAAACTCGCAGTGTGTACATGGTATAAAAATAGGACCGGGTATAATGGGTAGCGTGAAACATGAACAGACATCTACATGATGTTTTTGAGGCTCATCTTGTCCTTGGGTGAGACTGGTGCGCTTTGAGCTTCGGCAGACCGTGCGTATGGTGACGGCAGTTGCCTTGCCGCAGGGCTGGTGGCAGCGCTTGATGTGGATGGTAGGGAGAGCACAGGCTCTGTCAGAGAGTGGAAGCCTGGCAGTGCTCGCTGTGTCATGCTGAAGCTGGACGATTGAGGCAACGAATGGTGATGAACATGCTGCGGGGCTGGCTGAGTGAGCAGCGGCTGTGCCTGGTGGTGAGCATAATGCGCTTCCTTGTGAACCTGGACCTCACGGTGGAGGGGAGGCAACTGTAGGGATCCACGACGCCTGTAGGGGTTGTATGATGGAGAGTGCACGTCGTCCTCGACTGCGAAGCCGGTAGAAGGCAGATAGCGGGTGCTGGAGTTTTTGCGCTCGTCCCTATTGCCGACAAGAGGCGCAAGGGTGATGTCAAGAGGTGAGGCAGCTCCACGAGGTGACCTCGATTCTGAACCTGTGTCTGTGATGAGGGACGGTGCACCATCAGCCGAGACGGAGGAGTAACCAGAGGGAGAAGGCATGGGAGTCTCGAAGCCTCGAGCTCGTACGTTAACAGACTGTCCGTAGAGCTCCAACGACTGTGGTCTTGATCCAGGATAAGGCTCAAAGCGCCGGGGTTGAGGCAGCTTGACACCATATGTCGTGTGGATTGTAGGGTTGAGTGACGAACGACGAGAATCGTGATAGTGTTGGTCCTCGTGGTGGTGGATGTGCTGGGGTGCTAGTGGGTACTGGTAGTGCTCTGATGTCTGCGAGTACTCGCGAGGCCTCTGGTCAGGACGCTCTGGGTTTCGCTTCCTGCGGTTTTGGCCACCATTCCACCAGTTCTTAACGGCATTGTCGCTGCGTCCCTTGAGCCTCCTGGCAATCTCAGCCCACCTCTTGCCCATCTCGGCAACCATCTTCTCGATCAACTCTCCCTCGTCTGGTGTGATAGGATCATGGTTCAAGGATGGCTTCAGGTTCTGGTGATAGCGTTCGCGGCACTGCTTTGGTGATCTTGAGCCAATCTCTTGTGAGATGCGCACCCAGTTGTGTGGACCATTGCGAGCAACAAGGTTGACAAGCCACTGGTCCTCGTGTTGCGACCAGGGGCCGCGACGGTGAGCTACCATGTCGAAGTCGTCCGGTTGTTGTGTGGTGCACGGTGAAAGTGGTGAATACGGCGAGAGGTATGCCACTGGAGGTATACTGCTCGTCGAAGAACAAGTTTTGGAATTGCTTTGAGGCAAGGTCTGTGGTTTTGTATCACAGAAGGCTGGAAGCATCGTCAGTGACTGCTGCCAGATGTCGTATGGCGATGGTGGGGCAGGCGTAGACGTTGGCATTCTGATGGTGGCAATGACAATCAAGATTGGGAATGCAAGAACAATATCAAGCTGCGATTTGCAGTCGAAGACGGCGAGGATATATAATCGGAGGTTGTGGTGATTGAGGGCAGTGACGGCTATGAGGGGTGCAGTGATGCGGTGAAGGCTGACTTACCTATTCACTGGCAATGAACCAAGAACACAACAGATGGAAACAGTAAGGATGAGATGTGGGAAGAGTGGTCGACAAATAGTGCAGAGCCAAGGGTAACGTGCAAGCGGCGGGTGGTGGTATATATCCCAGCGGGCGCGGGGAGGGATCGGTGGTGAACGGGCGCCAAGGCGGTCGAGGTGCTATTGACTGTTCGGGACGGTTGACAGTGCGAGGTCTCTGCTTTTGATGGCTGCGGCTAAGGCACTGGTGAGATGTTGGTCGGGGAGCACTGGGGCGTCATGCGGCGCTCTGGGTCACTAGCTGGGCCCTGACGAAGACGGGCTAAAGTAATCGTTGTCGTCGACGCACACAAGCAGGTCGTTCCCTGCACAGCGAGCCAGATCGTCGGATTTGAGCTTAACCCTGTATCACATCGTGGCATGGCGTCTTTGGGCGCTACAGGAGAGCGGGTTATTGCACCCTGACCACCCACCCTGTCGAGCGTGCTAGCGGCACAAAAACGAAATGCCAGCTTCGCGCTCTATCCTGGAAGGACACAGGTGACTGGCTGCCCCTGCAACGCTCGCGGCCAAACAGCCACCGTGCTGCCTCGACAGTACCCGCCGCAAGCCCGCAGCGCTCGCCTCAGGCTGTCAGTTGCCGGGGGCCCTGGCCGTTTCGCCATGAATCGACGGGGTGGGTGCAAGGACGCCGAGGTGCTTGCAGGTCAGAGGTGTTTCTTCGACAGCATGGGCTCTGTCAAGAATACCCCCACCCGGCGCGCTATCCACGCCTTCACGACGCTGGCCTGCCCGCTGTAAAACCAAACATGGCCGAGCGCGCAGCAGCTGCTTGCAGCTCAGCAGCCTCAGGCCGCCACTGGCCAGGGGCGCGTTCCAGCTGCGCTGGATTAGCTTTCGCTACAGCTGGTCGGTCGGCGGCCCTTTCTGGCTGTCCTGGCTGGATTCTGGTTTCTTCAGGGCGCTCAGGACTGCTTCTTGACAGCCTTCTGGCACTGTGTACCGTCATCCTGGTAGGCGGCGGGCGGGAAGGCATCTCCCGGACTAAACCGCAAACCGCGCCTGTCGCCCTTGCCTGCGGCCGCCCTTGCGCCTGCCATGAATAGCAGCCACGCGGTGAGGAGGGCACAGCTAGCAACCGCGGCGCACAAAACGCAGTGACAGCGGCTCTCAGCTCGCCGTGAGCCAGACACATCGTGGTGTTTCTGCCCCTGTACGACCTGGCTCGGCAGCTGGAGTTCCCCAGCAGCGAGCGCCGCACGATGCACGTTGCAGTCACCACTCGCTCGTAGATCAAACGGGTGCTGAGGCTTGCCGCTGCGCTCAGCGCGGCATAGTGCGATCGTCACGGCCCCCGTCGGTGGGGCACACGAGGTCGGCGAGGTGGTCTTGGCCTTTCACCGCACTCCTTTTCGGCCCTGATGTTCGCCCCGGCGCGATAATCGACAGCAGCAGCGGCCGCGACAGAGCCAGCGCGCGCGATGACGCCGTTTCCGCGCTGTCTCTGTTGCACGCCCGGCAACACAACACGCGTTTCCTCAGGCGTCGCAGGCCAGCGACGCCTTTTGCCTCAGGAGCCAGGCCCGGGGCACACTGGCACAGTCAGCCTGCAGCGGCTCTCGCAACGCTCGTCGCAGGCCGCCGTTGCTTGGCTGCGATCTGCCGGCGGGACGACGCACAGCGAGTCCACTTCGCTGGAAAACGCCAGCCAACCCAGGGCTGCTGCGAGAATTCAAATCTTTTTAGTGCCCATCCTCTTTGGGAAGCACGACACGGTTTAGGAAGAGGCAGACCGCGGTGCCCACCCTAGAACGTTTTGTCCGCCTGGTGCATCCAGAGCGCATCATCGCCCTTCCATCGCTCCAGGCCAGCGACCGTCCGCATCGAGCGCCGGAAAGATCTAGCGCTCTTGGTCGGATGCGGGCAATTCTGACGAGGCGACCCAGCGCTGGTGGCGGCGGACATCAACGGGCGCGGCCCCCAATCACCTGCAGTGATGCCTGCTCTCGGTCGGCGATGTTGGGCGTATTATTGACTTCATATACTGTACCGCATCGTCGACAATCAATACCGTCTGTGACCGTTGATTCTGCTGGCCCATTACGCCATTAGATGGGTAGTCGCAGGGTACCTCCATAGCATACTCTATCTGCTACCAGCCTCGGGCGTGACTTGGCCGCATTCTGAAGCTGATGGGCCTGTCACCGCTGCAAAAATAGCTGCTGTTGCACGTCCGCCCCCTCGCTCCCCCACGCGACAGTCCTTCAGTCGCGTTGTCCGGTATGTCTTCGGCCATCCCTGAAGGTGAGGCTGCGGCGTCGTGTTGTGGCTTGGGCAGATCCTGGGGTGGAACTGGTATCCGAGCCAGTGGGTAGACCTGACCTGTTCCGGCCAAGTGCGACCCGGGAATCATCGTTTCCGAGAAGTTGTTTCGTCACCAGCAGCTGTGCCTCAGCCGTCTGCACATACTGTGTACATACATACAGTACACTCGCACAAACGCCGCGACCTCGCCGTCCACTTGCCTATAACGGCTCACCCGCCCGCAGTAATGAACCCCATGGCCTGGGTAGCTCAACGGCCGCCATGATCGATCTCATCAACCCTACGCATCGTCAAGTCGCCCCAAAGGGCACACGCTTTACACCCACGATGCTTGCATTTGAGTGAACGATATTGGCACTAGCGACTCAAGAACCCGGACATCCCGCAAGGACAAAGTTCAATTGCGACCGTATGCCAAGCTCACTCACAGACCTGCCTCCTGTTCGCGCTGCAGACACCTCGACGGCGATTGGCGATGGAGCTGGGCGCATGTAAGTTGCTCGAGAGGCGCGTACACGGCATGTCTGCCATGTCATAATTGTCAGTAAATGTGTTTATTCGTCGAACAAATCTGCAAAGAACCTTGTCGATTTTGTAGGATTGGTTGGCCTACCAGGCGTCAGCCCCAGCAAAAAGCACACGTTGTTCCTGCGCGCTGGGATTAACGGTGGTCCCAGCAATAGACTGTGGCTCATGTTGTGGCCAACACAATGCCTGCTCTCGGCTTCGGGTTCGTACGCAAAGATTTGAGTCCTGGCTTCTTCCGTGACTTGTGCGACAGAGCTCAGAGCCGAACTTCCTCGGACTTCCAGCAAACACAATATCGATGCTGCACCATCCTCCGACGTCAGATTGCTGTTCCCTGCGCAGATGCGGCGGCGGCGGCGGCGGCTTTCCGTTCGCCATTTACCCGCGATTGCCAGGGCTTGCACATCATCACGAGTCGTAAAACTCTGCGTGTCATTGCAGGATCACTACGACAAGGTTACCCTCCCACTCGAAATCTATTACATTGAGCGAACTGCACCACACGACAAAGGAAACCCATGATCCACACACTATTGGGCGGATATCGTTCAGTGGCCCTTGCGAGATTTCGACTTCTAGGGCCCTCATCCTGGAGTGCAGCACAGCTTGCGCCCTACCTCGTTGAGAGTGCACCCAGCAGGCAGGTAACGAAAACGGTGCTGTTTACGTGGGTCAATGAACTTCGGCGTTGTGCTACAGATCACACAGAACAGGTCGGCGACGTTGAACCTTGACAAGTTACACGCCCGCACGCTCTTGACCTTGCTGTGTGTGACCCGCCCCGCCCCGCCTTCAATAGCTGTCGGGCGGATTGCTCCGTGTCCACTGTTGCGAAGGACGAGGGTGAGCGAGTACGCACTCGACCGTGCATATGTTTCAACACAGCCATCTTGCATCGTGTTCTCGTCTTCGGTGGGTTCGTTCAACCGTTCGAGACTCCTAATGTGTCCACAGCACAATACATCACTGTTGGCTTTCGCTTTAGTCCAACCAATCACATCACCCGAATGCTGGCAAGGGTCCCCAGTCGGGTCGATCTTCAAGATCAGATTAACGAGGAATTTTGCACTGCCCAATGAGACCCCAGTTCTACGCCTGTCTTTTGAAACTCGCCCACACCCGCAGCAGTCCACTTTTGTTGCTTTTGCTGTGCCTCTTGCCCCTTTCCCTGGCATTTCAATTGGTAGCAGTGGCTGCCTCATTTCTCTACCCTGGCCTGTAAGCTGACGTTCACGGTATGGGAGTTTCGAGCCCTTGGCTTTGACAGCGGCACACCGGCGACCAAATCTTTGCCACGATCACACAGTGGCCTGGCCCGAGAGTACGCGCGCTTCAGCCTGATTTCGACGCAGCGTAAGCAGTGAACACCCCACTGAATCAACAATAAAGACTCTTGCCGCCATCATGGTTGACAGTGTGCCAGGTATGGTGCGTGCCTAACGGTACAGAGCGAGTCAGCAAAACGCTCTGATCGCGGCTGGTCGACTCTGCTGTGGTCCTTCTGTGCAGCTCAGATGCAACAGGTTTCCGCTTGCCCACGCAAGATACAGCACCAGCGAGGCAAGCCGTTAGTCCAGATCTGAGCGCGCACGAATCGGATCGCCCTGCCCCACACCCAGACCCCTTTCCTTGCTCCCGTGCAGCAGCTGTTTACCTGCTTTCTTGATGTTTCATGATCCGCGGCCAAGGCAGCAAAAGTCCACGACTCTCAGAGCAAGCATCTTCCTTCGGTTGTGCGTACGTCCTGACAACGAACCCCGGGTCCAATAAAAACCAACTTTCGCACAGGACATTTTACTCTTCCCGCGTCCACAAGTGGCTGAGTTAGCGCTGATCATGACCAGCTCACAGGTCAACGATGTGCAGGAATGCCGAGATGGTGGTTGTGGAGCACATCACGGCTTGACCTCATTCGCCAAGGCTGCCTACGGCGCAGATACAGGCAGGCGTACGTTGACCTCGCCGAAGACGCGCTCGTTATGGACATCAAGCGCTTCGTCCAAGGTCGTACCAGGGATGGCCTGCGATGGCATGTACAAGATCGGGATCTCGACAGTGTATTGTACAGAAGCCGACCTGCTCAGCGGATGCGCCCGCTGAACAGCCGGGCCAGAACCCATTGTTGAACAGTGTTGCGACCAGGCGCACCCGGGAAATTGCTCGAGCAGGACACACCCTTCTCCTGACAACACAGACCCGTCGATTGGGACAAGTGCAGTGACAAATACCGAAGCATCACGCTCGGGCTAAACGACAGTAAATCTCTGAACTCAGTCCCTACAACGTTAGCAATCCAAGCAGCGCTCCCGCCAACCCTTGTGACTATGTCTTGACTTTGCGGCGTCCGAATCGTCGCCTGTCAGCCATCAAAGCTAAGTGCGCAACCACATCTGATTGAAGCACTTGTTCCTGCAAGCCAAAGGGTTACGCAGCTCCGAGGAAGCCAGAGTTGTGTCTGCTGCTGATCCGTGCTAGCAAACACAGTTCATCACATCAACATCAGTCGAATAATGTGGTCCATGCAGACTAATCACGCACTATGATCGAGCGCATTCTCACTTCCATATATTCGCTTCGCACCGTTCAGTGTTGTCACTCATGGTTGGTGGAGCAGTCGGTTGTGGACACTGACAACACGCCGCCCGCTGTGGTATGGTTTGCTCTATCTGGTCTCTTATGCTGGCATATCGCTGGTACTTCGAGGTCCCACTTGCATGAACCTCTCATCGCTCTCTCTTGTGTTGAGCAAATGATCACCGGAGCGCATATCACGCGCCCTGCTCCACCCACGTATTTAGCAGAACCTAGATCGGGTGCCACCCACCAACACAATTAATTGTACGCGCCATAACGCTCTCCAGGTCTGCAGATGCATGCTTTATGCTACAGCCTATCGGAATACACGGTCGATGCCATACTGCGGGCAAACGGTGATCAAGCTGCAGTCTAGCACAGCTCTTCGTCTTGGTCCTTGCTGACTTGCTTACCACGGATAGCTTTGGAACATCGAGCCAGTCAGGCTGTTCGATGTCACTTCAGGACAATTTACCAGCGGGGCCTGCGAAAATCATCTTCCGCTACACCGCATGCGCAATCTCCAGCAAGCATGAGCAGGCTCCGTAGTCTCTACTCAAGATCCGGCACCACGGACATCCAACGAGCTGTTTCACAGATCGCAGACACTCCCCCGACGCAGAGGGCCACCCGGCAAGTTGCTGGCATCCTCCAATAAGTTACTGACTGTTGACGCGGTTCCTTGCACGGCCCATCACAGCTTGCTTCCGGATCTCAACGAACAGAAGCTTGGATCACCGCCAGTCAGCAGTTACCGGACTTCACCGCACCAAAATCAGGGCCAGCCGTCTCACGCACGTTCAGCCACCCATGCTTGCGTTCGGAGCTCAGTGCAGGTGGGCCTCATCCGTATAACTGGGAACGGTATCTGCGTCAACAAGTTACCTTTACAATGGTCGGGTCTAGGTTGCCGCAATGGCAGCACTGTCACTCTATGAATTGATGCGCCTCGAATATACACTAAATCAGGAAACGTAGTCTTCCACAAATCTGCGAATGTAGCAGAGATCATGGAACTAATTTTGCAGGTCTAATCCCACCTTGTTGGACGCACGTCTCAACTCACTGGCACTATACTGCCTTTCTCGACATGTACTGCAATGTACTGTCCACCAGATTCAGATGCAAGACTGCGCGTATGGAAGCAGGCTGATTCCGGCAGCAACATTCGTTGCGCGTCATTCTCGCCTCCAAAGTCTGACCTTATAGGCACGAGCATCACCTGCTTGTAACCCGAATTCAACAGGTGCCTGCCTGAACGATGCTGAGCGTTTTCCAGAGCTACGGTACAATGGTAAATGACACGGGTTAGGCACCGCATTACGTCTTCGAGAACGTTGAAAAGTGGAGAGACAGTTTTCCAATGCATGCGACGGGTTACACGGAGAGCTTCGACGTTTGAGATGAAGGGCACGGTGTCGACGTTTGAGATGAAGGGCACGGTGCCCTTGGCTGCAGGTGGCCTTACAATTTCCTACTTGTGCGCTGCTAGAGTGCAGGGAATGAGCGACGATGTATTGCGCAGCTGCAGTTGTCGTGGAGACCAAGCAAAATCTGACACTCGACGGTCTCGAAACGATGGTCATCTCTCAACATCTCCACTCCGTTTATACGCCGCGACGCGGGCCGCTGAACCCCTTCCTCACGATTCGACTAGTCTGCGACCTGCCTCTTCAAGTTGCCCGCGTCTGCAACTACGCAGGAGTGCGTTTGGCGAACAAATCGTCAGCCCTGGCTTCCCATGCGCACTCTCGTACATACAAGGTCCTCTGTCCGCCTAATGATGTTTGCGTTAGCAGGGCGCAATTCGAGTCCGAGTCCTTGCCCTCGGGTTCGCAACCCCCTGTGCGTGTTTGAGATTCTATTTCTCTCCCGTTGTACAATACACGGTTCAAGCACAGAAGCACACGCGACGTCTGACACGCTTATGGTGCCCAGCAAAACCGTGCTCGTAATCGCTCCAAAGTAACATTGAAGCAAGCTCACAGATCATCACATCTACTCGACCGACTGTCCTTCGAGCCGCATCGCCGCCCAGCCCAAAGCCGTCCGCACATTCGCTTGTTTTTGCTACATGTAGTAATTTGCGGTCTCGCAATCCCTTCCTGATCCCTCGGCTCCCGTTGTGGAGCTGGATGACGAGCGGTGCAGGGAGGCTGAACATGACACAGTAGCGGGGTATGAAGCGAAAAACAGGCCATGAGGTAAGGATAACCGTTGACGGCCGCTAGTTATATTTAGGCGAGCTGGGCATGGCAATTGATGAGAACGCGAACGAGAATCCGCAGACCTCGCCTGCAACCGTGTCATGGGAAGTACAAGCCCCGTGCACAGATGATGATCGATACATCTCACGGACATCTCACGGCACTTTGCGTACAGGGGATCGAGATAGGACGTGTCCTCCAAGCATCTGTTACGCTCGCTGGTGACGTTTGGTCGGTCGGAGTAGGTTGTTGGCTGTGGATGTACAATTTCGAGTCCGCAAATGGTTCTGAGTCGAGAGACGGACACGCGGCTCGGCGTGTTGCTTCCAATGCTTTGCACCCGCGTAAGGACTAGTTTCCCAGCAATGCCAACCGTCGTTGAAGACCTTTCAGCGCGATTGCAGCATGCCCACCGCTCTACTCCGAGGCTGCCGGCCCGTCATCACAGACAATCTGCCCGCTCGACTTCAGCGACAAGGCAGGTCTGATATGCGTCGGTTGCACGCCGCCGATGTGCCGCCGCAGTCATGCAAGGCTTGAACGAGGAACCGTATGATGTTCGCGAAGCCCATTGACGTTTCTGACGCCCGTCAGCAAGCGCGTGGCAGGGCCCCGGTGCGAAGGTAAGCTAGCAGCCCTCAAGCTGTGATTGGGATTCGACAGCACACGCAGCGTCGACGGTGCACATCACCGCATCAAACGGCATGCAACGTTGCCCGGCGCGTGCGAAATGCTGCATACACGACGTCTTCCCTCGCCAGCCACTCACGCTCCTTTGTGCTGTCGATCGGCTCAGTCCCACAACCTTTTCGTCCGCAGCGGCGTCTCGTTTGGGCTCACAATGCGTTTTGGGCGAGTGTGTGGCTGGAATCGCGCTCCTGTTACCTTATTCGTGCATCGTACGAGGGGCCCTGGCGACCGTTAGTGGAGAGCTGGCACGGCTTTCGGTGTCGCCGCGTGGGAATCGTAAGATGTGCGCGTGGCATGACACCTACTTTGTGTACGTTGCTGCACGCTGGAGGCCTGTTTGGGTACCACGATGACGGATTAAATTGATGGAGCCTTTTTCGGGGATCTAGAGCAGTGCGCAAGAGATGGATTTGGAATCTTGTCCGGCGCAGACGCATATCAAGAACCTCCGTGGTGCGGCGCAATCGCAGAAGGATGCTCGTCGGCACGATGGGATTGGTCTTCAACCTTGATCTGCAGCGTCTTCACGACGAAGGATGGAAAGTCCTGATGGCGTGCCGCGACTCAGCTGAACCCGCTGGACAGATACCGGTCAAAGGATTCAGTTAGGACGAGCCATTACGTTCGCCCTTAATTGGAAGCGACCCACGCTCTCCTGCATTTAATCGCCGACTGAAGGATGCAGAACCACTCGCTTTCGGAAGAGAGCAGCGCAGGCATCGCATCCAGTCTTCCGCAGCAAGGTCCACGCCGCCTGCAACGGGTATCGCGAAAGTTCCGTAATTGGAGAGCGCAAGCGACGCCACCAGGGCTTTAACCAGGGCGTTGACACAGCTGTCGACGATCAACTCACCTCTTGGCCGAGATGCCCGCAGCTGCAGCGCCTACACCAGCTGAATTGTTAGACAGCCACCGGGAGGATTCGATATTCGACATTTGACACTGCGCTGTCATTGGTGGGCTCGAGATTGTGAGGTGTGATGGGTGGTCATTATGTCTTGCCCCTAGGCACTGCATGGTGGTGATAGTATTGCGGGGAAGAAAAGGGTAAAACGTGCGATTTGCTGCGTTTTCTCGGCACTCGAGTTGGCTGCAAGTTGTAGTGGTGGAGCAAGTATAGGGTGGTCGCGTCATCATTCCTTACTGTCTTCCAGCGCTGCCGAGCGTAGCTTGCGGTTGGTATTCGATATCATGAACATGGATGGAAAGAGTGTGGCGATGGCGATGGCGATGGCGATGTTGCGGTGCGATATTCGCGGAGTCCTATCTACTCACTGCTAGCTAAGAGACCCCCACCAGAGCATGGATCTGCGAAGCATCAGCTTTACCGCAAGTTGCCGCTTGGTTTGTCCAGGGTGACTGATGCTGTCCAAAGGATGCAAGAAACTGGACCAGAGAACATACGCTGACGGCATGGCGAGCCTTCAAGAAAAGCCACTGACATCGTCTTAGCTGTGTTGTTTGCCTACTTCGCTCCAGTCCACGTCTGTTGCTATTCTTACACACTTTGGTTCTCGTCTTGATGTTAGTTCCAAAAAGCTTTCATTCGCTACACAGCATCATTCCTCAGCGTACTCTTCGCTTGTTGCTCAACGTTTGCTTTCTCTCTCACGTTCACTACTGTAGATGAATAGGTCTTTCTGAGTCAGACCGCGTCTTCGTTACTCTGCGCTGTTTGTTCACGTGGATGGGCTTCGTCACTACCAGAGGAAGCTGAGCGGTCCATTCGTGTTTAAAACGCACAACAGCTGAACACAGCATCGAGGCCCACTCACATATTAGATAGACAAATGCATAAGCAAACCGAAATATGGTTCTGCCTATCTAGCTCTGTTGCCCTTTCTTGTCTCTGTGCTTCCAAGCAAACGGCTTACATATCTTCGAAAGCATTACGAGGGATTTGCGGGTGGGGTCAGGCTGGAGATTTTTGACCGTTACTGTGAGCCGAAGGTCCCAGTCGCTTGAATTGTGTGGTTTGTCTTGACCTCCACGAATCGTTCTCTTGGACTGCAAGTAGTATGGTATCTATACTGGCGTAGCCTCTAACCATACCATTACCCCTCTTCGATTTGTCGGATAGATGGGTTATTCAAGATTTGGCGACAAGATCAGGTCCATGTGTTCGCGATCTCGGATAACGGCAAGATTACATCTGTGTGTTCATTGGTGAACAAAGCAACAACTCTATCAGA
>JUDZ01008874.1:0-12641 GCA_000812845.1 Stagonosporopsis tanaceti | reverse complement strand
GGGGGGGGGGGGGGGATAGAGCACTTACGCGGAAACTGGTAGAATGCCCACACGGAAAATACACTCGTCACCACCATCGGCACACCCCAAGCACCCAGCCCAGCGCTCCATCCGTCGCTACCAACCGCTAAGCGATGTATGTGAACTGCATCAACGATGACGCCGAGCACGATCTGCATGCCAGCCAGGATCATGAGGGGCTGCGAGCCGCGTGTGCGAGCGAGAGTGAGGGATGAGAGAATGATGGAGGCGAGTGAGGAGGCAGTGACGAGGAAAATGTTCCAAGCTGCGGCCTCAAGTTCTTTCCAGGGGAGGAGTGGGCATCGGCCGAGTAGGTGGCAGAGGATTACATAGAAGGTGAGGAGGTGGGAGACAAAGCCGAGGACGCCGTAGGGGATGGCATAGACTCGGATGTGGTCTTCGAAGGTTGTGGAGTTGGTTGGGGGGAGAAATCGGGGGGTTATGACGGGAAGGGGATGGTAAGGCGGAAAGGCGAGCTGAGGGGCCATGGTGAAGTCGTGGATGGTTTGGGCGTAGTGTAGGTGAGCTTAGAAGGAGGTGGTGTCAACGAAGTCACTACTTTGGCAAGAATCTTGGAAAATGCGAGTTTTGAAGCATTCGACTTCTCGAAGAGATTTGCTTGAGAGTTTATGACTGGCGCCTGCACTTTTATGGAGCGCACCGAGCCGCTGCCGCTATACAGCCTGCACGAATTTCTATATCTAGGATTCATTTCAGGCTCGGATAGCGAAGATCTACAATATTCGGTCAAGAGCCGGTAATACCTCGTGTTCCTCATTGTATTTTACATACTGTGCTGTTGCTCCCCCTATGAGTACATTGGGTATGCGCCACAGGGGTTAGCGAGTGAAGACGCCACCGGCCTCAGCCGCATTTTTTCGGACTAGCTCGCATGTCTCATTCGACACACAACCGCTGTCAACGAATGCCATGCAAATTATTTCCCGTTACGCGCACGGGCGACAAGACGAAATGCTGGCACTAATCAGCGCTAACTTGGGAGCGCGACGTCCAGAGTTGGGGGTCGTCTCCGAAACTTGCTTGAAGATCTCGAGTTGGTGAGTATGGGGGTGATGCAAGGGATGCGAAGAACTCTCCGAACTTTACCAACTTGATGGTTCTCGGTATCCTTGAAAAGAAGGGCTGCAGACGGCTACCGACCATTCGGCACGTATAGTAGTACACTTATACATCGCTGTCTCGCATTGACATTGTACGTGGAGCTCGATCTATTCTGTCTCACCGGTCATCGACTGACGACAAGTGTCAACCACGTTGGGTTCTATACTCGCACGCCACCACCGTCTACATGCACTAATTGGCAGCTACAGCGTCGCGAGCGCCTCATGGGCATACCCAACCTGAAGCTGTGACTGGAGTAATCCGTCTGCAATGTTCATTAGGGACACAATATGTCTCCGTTGGTGGGTGGGCCGCCCACGTCTAACACAAGCTATCTTTTTTCACTTCTAAGAAGGGCGCCTCTGCATATGTCAATAGAGGTTAATGATCAATGGCGGCTCTTATCACATAACCATTGGTCTGATCAGACAGTGGTCGAGGGTGCTCGAGGCTATGCTCGTTCTGACTCGTCGCAGTGACGGGAAGGGTAACCGGTGATATGGTAATATCGCTAATGTGGAGATGAAGCGCCGCGGGGGACACGAATTAACAGTGTTGAACAGTGACTGCACATTGTGCGAGCGATGATATGCGGCCTTGGCCGTGCTGTGTTGCATCTGGCGTGTTCTATTTTGGTTCAGTTAGTGTTCTTTTTCAGCCGTTGCCATCACCACCAGGGTACAGTCCATACATTCTCGTGCGTGCAGGTAGCCTATACGCGACGGAAGGGACGATAGGCTTGTTGCCGGTCCCACAGCAATGGTAGAGACCTCAGGCCTGCTTCGTCTAAACTTTGTTGACTTTTCACATCACCAGAATTGCTTGATCTGAGTGCACGATCGAATCGATACTTCGTTGCTGTGGCCTTAGTCTTGGCTTTTCAGAACGCGCAGCTTCTTTTGGAACATTCTGAACCCGACCTAGTGGCCATCCGTCGTATGAGCATCGTTCCGGTGTCTTTCCCACCCAGATTTGGCCTTTCTCCTTATGCGCCTCCTTTGATGTTTTTCTTCGATGTCAGCAGACGAAAAGTGGATGATACACAATTATGCGCCAGTGTAGAGTGCTGAATTCGCTCATTTTGAAGGCGACTAGAACTTGCGCGAAAGCTAACACGCTTCGTTGATCATACAATCGTTGATAATGCGTAACCCGTGCGGGCGAGGCAAGTGGGGCTCGCGGAAATGCTAGTGGAGCATGAGGCTGTGGGGTAATACCCGTGTAACGCGACAGGTGACCTATACAGGTGTTGTCCAAATCTCCTTCATCGCGGGACAACCCATTACATAGCATGAAGCTTTTGCTCCGTCTAGGCATTCGTCTGTCGATTGTGGTGTTGAAGATGGTGGAAGGGTCAAAAAGGCGGGGTTAGGGCTATGATTAGCGTGCTCCACTAGCGTTATCTTATCTCCGCCAGATCCGCTTTGCTTGCGGCGGACCTCCTCCATCCGCAGACCCATCACGATGACAAGCCGATCCACTTAGGCCTTGAAAATACAATGAGCACTCCACGGAGGCAGACCCGGCAGCGACTGCGCATCGCGTGTGACCCCTGTCGAGACCGGAAGAGGAAATGCGATGGAAATCGACCGTGCAACATGTGCCTTGGCTATGGGTACGAGTGCTTATATCGTTCAACGCCTCGTTGTCGAAGAAGCCAAGTTAGCACTAGTCGACCCCAGACTGCAATCTTGGAAGAACGGAGTCCAGTAACGCCTGCACCTGCGACGTCTCGGCAAACGGAACGGCGGCGGCAGTACAACGAGAATCCAACGCGACAGCAAGAGCAGCCTGAAGCATTGCCCGAGGAAGTGCAAGAAGTGCAAACCAGATATCTTCGACCTGACCAGTTAAATTCGGGTGCAGCCTTTGTGAGGCTCTTCACAACAACACTCGAGTCCAATCAAAGTGTTTCTCCAATGCGAATGATAGCATGGAACCTGTTTCTGGGGGAGAGGCAGAACGCAGCTGTCCTGCATCTTGACTCCATCACAGATGTGCTTACTGAAGCTGAGATGCAGAATTTGGCTTCCGTTTATCTCGCGAAGTTCCACCCCTGCTATGGATTTGTTGACAGCCTCATGCTCTTCCGTAGCATATCCGGCACATGGAGCGGACAGGATCGATCAGACCAACAAGATGCCATGTTGTGTGGTGTTGCCGCCATGGGCAGTCTCTTCTCAGGTACACAGGACTTATTGACCGAGCAGCGTCTCGTCGCGCTTGCTAAGCGCCTGCTCGATCCTTCGTGTGCGGGTGCCCCATCTTTGCGTCTATCCACTGCATGGTTGTTGCGCACGGTCTATCTGAGGCTCACTGCAAGACCAGAGGAGGCATGGCAAGCGAGTTGCACAACCCTTCATGTCATCGCAGCAACAGACTTCACAGGCAATATTGGCGCAGACAGCCTTTCGCTTCCAGACGAAACTCGGAATATTTCTGACATCCGAAGGAGCCTCATAGGAGTATCGCAGCACCTCAACATCTGGCTGTCCTACGATCTTGGTCGTAGCCGAGTGGTATTGCCAAATCTAGACGCGTTTCCGCTTAGTCTGGTACCAGGAGAATATACCGCAGAGTTGCTAGGTCTCCTTCCCTACTCTGAGGTGTTGGACCCAGCCAACAAACTGAGTTTGGAAAGTTTACTCGCCACGCTTGTAGATGTTCTCGACCGAACTCACAAGGAGCCGCCCTCTGTCCTTGCACAATGCAACCTGACGCTCTGCATCTACCGAAGACTCCATTCTTCCACTCTGAATGTTATAGAAGATGTCAAACAAAAAGTCTTCAATCAGATGAGAAAGTCAATCCAGGCTGTTCACTCGGCGATTGATCAAGGTCTTCCGTGGCACCACGTTGCCAACATGCCGTTCCAGATTCTTTGTTTACTACTCTATATGGACACCGTTCAGTCGTTCGCGATCCTTGGCGAGTCTCTATCGTGCATAGCCGCTGTGGACAATGCGTACCAAACTGAAGCAACACGGGAAGCAGCAACTGCTGCGACGACGCTTGTACAGCTGCATCGCAAGCGCAGAGAAGCCGAGATTCAAAACCATACCAATATGCTGAGTTTGTACCCGTTACCAGATCCTCAGGTTCATGAATCGCAGGGAGATTTTCTGAGTGCAGACGTGCTGCAAGATTCTTGGTGGTTTAACCAGTTCATGGCTCAGTCAAATTGTCTGGGCTCTGCTGGAGACCTGCCGTCAATGATATAAGTGTGACGCGAATATGCGATCAATGCAGGCCCCACCTGGGCTGTCTCCAATACTCATACCATCTCTGATGGCTGGTTTGTGAGGTGCAATTTAATTGTCTCGTCGCAACGCTATTATGCACGGTTTTAGCGGATGTACGGCAATGACGGCCGTGCGGATGCTCGGGTGTTGCAACCGGAACTGTTTCCTAAAAGCCGCTCATTGACGTTCCCGATCTTGGCTTTGCCATGCCGACCTGTAACACCTGATAATCCTGAGCTGATATTCAAACAAGATTCATATACAACGTATGGGAAGCATCCGATATGATTCGACAAAAACTGACAGGTGGAACAGATGAACTCTGTCATGGCACCGCTGCGCAACAATGTTGCAAGGCGTCTGTCTAACAAATTCCCATGGCTTGCTGCGCCATTCATTGTCGCTGCCCCCATGCGAGTCATGTCTGGCCCTGAACTCGCTCTCGCTGTCTCAAGTGCCGGAGGTTTAGGGTTCATCGGCCCCGGCGTAAAGCCTGAAGATACTGCTATCGATCTCGCAAAAGCTAGAAAGCTGCTCGATGCCAAGACAAGCAAGCCATGGAAGTCATATGCTGCTGATGATGGACTGCCCGTGGGAGTCGGATTTCAGCTCTGGAATGGGGATCTCTACTCAGCTATTCAAGCCGTACGTGACTACCGACCTTGTGCGGCATGGCTCTTTGCGCCTCGCAATGGACAGCAGGAACTGGACGAGTGGTCTGATGCTCTACGACAAGCTTACCCTGACATTGACATTTGGATACAAGTGGGGACTCTTCAAGAATCTCAAGATGTTGTGAACAGTCGCTCACGTGCGGATGTTCTTGTAATCCAGGGAGCAGAAGCCGGAGGCCATGGTACAGCAATTGGTGGGATGGGACTCATGTCGCTGCTACCCGAAGTCTTGGATGCCATTTCCCAACCTGAGATTGCCCTGTTTGCCGCTGGAGGAATAGCAGATGGTAGAGGTGTGACTGCTGCTCTTGCACTAGGTGCTGATGGGGTCGTGCTGGGAACCCGCTTCTTAGCTTCAACGGAGGCTCGCATCAGCAAAGGCTATCAGAATGAGATCGTACGTGCAACTGATGGAGCTAAGCATACGGTCCGAACTACTCTTTACAATCAGCTCAGAGGCACCAATGGGTGGCCGGAACAATACAGTCCGCGCGGCCTGGTCAACAAGAGCTGGCATGAGCATCAGGCAGGCGTTCCATTCGACAAACTGAAGCGTCTCCATGACGATGCAGCAGAAGTCGGCGATAGCGGATGGGGTCCGGACGGTAGACTAGCCACGTATGCTGGCGCTGCGATAGGTCTTGTGCATGGAGTAGAGCCAGCCGGCGTGCTTGTGGAGCGATTGCGCGCAGAGACGAGAGCTATCAGTCAGCGCCTCTCGATATTGTAGTTGTTAGATCTTCTGATTAGGCTCGTGTGGATTTCATCAAGACAGGCTTGCATTTAGCGAAATCTTTGGCAACTATGGCTGTAAGTCGATCCCACGAGCAGAAAGCGCTGTCCGCATGCCGGAAACGGACGCAACGACGCAATGCAGTGTGCGAACCTTCTAGCTTGCGTCTTCTGGTCCCGATACTTTATGACACGTCAAACTTTGAAGTGGGTTCTGTGGACAACTTTGATGATGGGTTTGCAGAACTACTCAACAGCAGCTTCCTGGCCGCTTGCCCCGCCGCGCCGTTTCCGCTCAGACAGCCTCCATGTCGACACGTAGGCGTTGTCGCTTCGAGTCATAACAACTTCACCTGGAAACTATGAACTCAACATTTTGCTTGGTCATGCATGCTGAGAAAGCATGCACGCCTGGTGTGGGTCACAGCACTGGTCCGCCAACTCCGCCCTCCGTCCGCCCAATCCGGAACCCAGAGAACATCTTCTCTAGACAGCAGTAGTCAATGAGCGCTTGGTGTCTCGACTCCCACAATTTCCGCGGACGTGACCGGAGCCCATGTGACAATCGTCCTGATGTCTGTCTTGAGATATGCTCATTGTACTTACAATGTTCGAATTACGTCTTTATTGTGGGACAGAAACACTACTTGCGATGCATCCACGAGGCGGCATCCTCAATAAAGCTTGCTAAAATAGGGTTGAAAGGTACGTACATGACGATTGATCTCTAGAGCATGACTGCATGCATTCGATAACCTCGAATCTACAGTTTCGAAACTCTCTGAAGTCACTGTCTGGCCGTAGCTTCTCCGTTATCCCAAAAAGCGCTTCTTGAATCCAGCAGCTCGAACAACTTCAATGCGGTCTTTGGCAGGTACACTTCGAGTAACAAATCTGCACCACAAGATCAGGCCTTTTGAAAACGGTGCGCATGCTTCTGATGATTGCTGCCTCAGAGCGCCTAGGATGAAGTGGCTGACACGAGGATGCCTTCACCAGCCGTAAAGATCTGTAGGATTTGTGAACCAAATCGAAACGATCCCATCCATTAAACCACGTGTATTCTGCTGCTTGGTTGCACAGGTGATACGTCATGTCGATGTTGAAGTCAATCGAAGAAATCTTTGACAAACGCTCCCTGATCACACAGGGATCTCCACACCTTCCGGACAGTAAATCAACTTAAGATACTACTGAAAGAAAGTTCAGATTTGTATACGAGCCCTTGAATGGAGCAGCTTCCGCGCGAATCTGACGGCAGACCTGCAGTAGATTATCCCCATCTTCCAAAATAACCGAATTGTCTGGTACTTTGAGGTTTAGTATTTGCATAAACGCAACAGCGTCATTGCGAATCTTGATGCGCAGGGCTGTAACTGCGTCCGAGATGGTTGCGGACGCGAACGCATGCTCGTAAATCTTGTTGCGCAGCTCAGGTGGAAGACGTAGTAGTGGCGAGTCAACTTGGTTTTGTGCAGTGCTGTCAACATTAGCATTGACCTCTGAGAGTTTACGTATAAGATACGGTGACTTACATGGCGCTCACATGGTCTTGCATGACTGTGTTTGTTGACATTATGAAGTGGGATTGAATATTCGAGAGGTGATGATCTCTGGTTAGTTGCGGAAGAGCTCATGATATAGTTGGCGGGAAAGCGTCAGCGAGCAAGTGAAAGATTTTGATCACGTGACAGCATGTCAATATGTGCTACTGTTGGGTTGTGGCAAGCACTGAGAGACAAGGACTTGTAGTGAATAACCAGTGGCTTTTTGCGTCACTTGACCTTCGAAACAACAAAAATTACCAGGCTGAAGGCTTCATTGGTTTTCGACTATTAGGTCAAACATGTGCTAAAAGTCATGCAGCTAATTCGTGTCAAGGAGCGAAGAAACAAAGCGAACTTCCAAGTTTGGTCTTCCCGTCAGACTTCGTAGATGGTTTTTGACCTCATCTTCTCGCATTGGGGCCACCTCGCCCTTCACCGTCACACGCTCAATCGCGCTGAACAGTGACTTCACCCCATGGAAGCGAAACCCGATGCGGCTGGACAGCGATGAGATTGTTAGTGAGCGAATACTGGCGCATTTCTCGAGTCCTATTGCATTTGCAACGTAACGAGGGTTATAAGCTTCGGTCATGTCGAGGTGTGTATAAGCGTGTACACAGGCTATGGTCTCGGAATACAGCTGACGGCAGACTCTCGGAAGCGCTGAAACACGGACTAGTTCCTTGACTAGTGCGCCCTCTGATGCACACTTTATTGGCGCCATATATACATAAGCTGTGTCAAAGACACGACTGTAGATCATGTCGCGAAGCTCCGGCGGAAGTCGCAGAAGTGGTGAACAGGTACTATCCTCTTCAGTAGCTGTCTCATAGGCATTCTTCTGTTCGCGCTCAACCTGTTTGGGGCTATTATCGCAGATACGATGTTTTAATGGCTCTGCGAGGGTAGCATTTCTCCCTCTTGACTGTGTAACGGACATTGTGGTAGTTGGTAGTGGAGTTAGTCCTCGGAAGTATTCTGGGTCAGATCGTAATTTTATTGTTCGGGCACCGAGCTGAGATGAAATAGCAGCTTCATTCCGTGACCAGCCAAGAAACCTTTCACTGTGCCTCGAAACAACAGATATCTCCTGTGATCGCTCACATGGCGAATTTTGCAGTGAAAGCGAAAGTAAAGCATTCTCGGTAATGGCAACAGTCATTTTTAGTATCAATGCCAGGGTTTGGGACTTCACTAATTGCATGTGCTATGACAGGATTGCAATTCGTTTTTTTTACGTGTCAAATTCCTGCTCCTTGAAAAATTACCAGTAAGATCTGAGAAGGAAGCCACTTATGGTATCTGCTGGTGGCATTGTACAGGTACACACTACTTGACATTTACGGTGATCGACCTTCCACTGCATTAACGATAAATTCAAGTTTCGCAGTGTGTTTAGATCTGTAACAGGGGTAGCTATCGTACAAATTCACCTGTTGACTCATGTGTTTTCACTGCGATTCTGAAGGATAGGCTATAGTATGTCCTTCCTCGGTCGAGTGACAATCTTCCACTCCACAAATAGATTCATTTGCCCGAAGCTTGTGCGAAATTTCATCTCGACGTCCTGACTGTGCGGTGAGCCAAATCTGCGGGGGTGTCTGATCAGCAAGACCACGCACGAGATGCTCGGAAACAACTCGCCAATGCCATGCTTTCCTCCCCAATTTCCTATGTCCGAGCGCGAAGTATCATATTCCGCGCCGCGGAGAGCACCTTCTTCCAAAGTGAGAGTCTGGATTCGATAGCATTTGACATTTTCCGTCAGGTACCTCAGTGTCTGAAGAGGCGCCCCAGCCTTCATGTACAATGTATCGTAGTCGTCAATCATGGATCCCATCTCGTGATACGTTTGCCGACAAGTATGCTTCAGAGATGCACCACTTTTCACCAAACGCTTTGAATCGGAGAGTCGACGGTCGACGTAAGTAATGATGACAGTATTGCAAACGAGCGCGTAGATGATGTTGCGTACCTCTGGTGGCAGCCGCAAGAATTTCCATTTGGTATGATTAGTGCAAGAGCTGTATGCATCAGCAGTCCGAATGAAGCAATAATCCCTCTGCAACACTCACACATGGTCACGTGAGATGTGCAGCAAGTCGTAAATGTCGTTGATCTCGTGAACAGACATCGTGTTGTCGAAGGGTCCGACCCTTGGAGCACGGCACACGGCAAGCGAAGAAAATGCCCTCCTGCGCAGTCGTCGTTGTTGCGAGAGCAGTGTCAAGCTCATTGTCCCGCATTCGTTCTGGACCCTTGCGACCGTTCCATGTTATCACTCGCTGCAAGGGCGTCGACCAATAGCAACGACCATCCAATCAAAGTGCGACAGATATCAATGACTTCGGATGGGAAACTTTGTCCAAGCTAAGAATCAACCTTAGCCCCTATGTCTTTCTGCTTTTGCTAAACCTGGAAATTGTATACATGCCACCAGCTACCCGAACAGAGGATGAACCAGCCATTTTATTCCGAAAGATATCATGCGGTCTATCATGAATCACGGTGACAGTCATTCACATAAGCGTGCAGATCTTTCCGCAGATCCCGGCGGTTAGACAGAGCAAGAACGAGTCTTCTCTTTTAGTTTTAAATGCTTCTTCGGATCAAGTGTACACAAAGGCGTGATGGCACTCAGACACATAGAGCACCAGAATCCTAGACCGACTAGGTATGCACGTCTGCGAACAAATGAGAGCGAATTCGACATGGCAAACTTTTTAGTCGGTAGGTATCAGCATTATGCCATTGACTGCTTGATTGAAATTGATCAGGTTGCGTATAGATATGAAGAAAGAAAGGGCGCGAGAACAATCATTGGTAATTTCCGAGATTTCATTCTTTGGACTCAAAGGTCTGACCCATATAGCGACTGAAGATCCCAACGAAAGACCCGACCTATTTCGACACCAAGTCCTGCCTCAAGCCTCCAATCCGATGCTGCACCAACTTTGTCCGGCAGTGACTTAAGTTGACTGACGTCCCATCCGAAGTAGTAACAGCATTTTCTTCCGGGAGCCCCTCAGCGAAACACCACTTCCAGGTCAGGCTTATCGAAGAACTTCCTCACCAACTTTCCCAAATTGTCCTTGGTTCCTTCCTTGTACGCTGGAATCACACCAGACAATCCAAGAGGAACCACCACGCGCTCGATTCTCGGGAGCAGGCCCTTCACCCGCTGTGCATCACTCCAATCATGCCAGTGACCATAAACAAGATGGCCGGCCGGGAGCACAGGGACCATCATGCTGACCATGATTTTGTCAAACTCGAACTTGCCCAGCTGAATTGTCAGTAGCTCAGCGCATTTTCCTCTACCCATCAAAGTGGCGAGATGCTCGAGGTTGATGTGGTAGTCGAGAGTAAGCGCATTTAAGGTGTTGATGATGGGGGCGACCTCGGTGAATGTCTGTCGGCAAGTCAAGGCCAGCTCGGTACCACTGCGTTTGACAAATCTGTAGCTGTCCTCGCGGGAAGACACGGCGGCAGAGTCGCAGACAAGACCGAAGATCATGTTGCGAAGCTCTGAAGGCAATTGCAAGAGCGGAGAGTCCTGCATGTTGTTCTGCGTGCTGAATTGAGTCAGTAGAGATGCGTCAAGGTGGGTGGAAACACTTACATGTGATGGAGTTGGTCGATAGTCAGCACTGGCGAAGTCATCGCTAGGAGGTTGAAAAGTTGGAAGGGGTTGAGGGAGGTGGAATTGAGTACTGTGGGTAGAGTAGGATGGTATCAAATAGAGCCAGTTGGGGGAAAGCTGAGCGCGATGAAGTGGGTGGGTCTGCTTCAGGCTAGGGGCGACGCACTCTTTCTTCACTCAATGGCGGTGCACCACAGATATTGCCGCACAAGGCATCGAGCAACTGCACACAGGTCCTTGTGAAACACTGTTCAAGGAAAGGGTCAAACAGAGTTGGCATTGTGGGACATAGTTGTCTGCATCGTGCAGTGTCTGCGTGTGGCTATATAGGTCGAGCACTGTGACAAAACAATGCAAGCCCTGCTCCGTAACCCAAGGATATCAGGGCTTCAAAGTCGCAATTTGCTTCTGTCGCCGCCAGGATCCAGAATTGGTTAACTTCCAGGTCTGGTCGATCGAAGATCTCCCGCACAGTGCGAAGCCGGTGCGGTCTTGCCAGTGCTTTATGTCGAGTTGCAATAACCTCACCTTGATCCTCCATCGGCATGATGTTGATGAATTTCATATTGGGAGACATGTGCTTGACCCAGATGCTGTCGGCCCAGTCAAGCGGTACCTGTCGAACTCAAGGGATCGTCAGCTTCTTGGCCATTTCTCTCATGATGTGAATTCCGTCAACCTCAAAGGGTTGGCTCCAATCTTATCACCACTACTTGACATCATCTTTTGAGTGTCCCGTTGTAAATCGTCTCTACAGCAAACATCCCGTGTCTTCAAAGTGCGGACTTGAATATTTTTATGCCTGCACCATTACGAATCGTAGGGTCGGGCTATTGGTCATTGCAGGTTAGAGGACAGACCAAAGTTGTTAGGATACTGTGCAGGGTTTGCTGGTACAGAACTTTTGACGTATGATGATAGGTGCAAGAGCGGAGAGCTTGTCTGATTCGGCTAAACGCACGTAGGGCTAGCTAAACCTCCATACCTTCGCTGTCGTGGGCAGATAGCCTTGCGCTCAGAGAATGATGTTTACATGGTAGAATTCGTGAAGCTGCGTGAATTCACGTGTGACACTGGTGAAGACGGACACGCAATTTTGATACCTTTGGTACACAATATGCAACGATTGCTCTTGTTTCAAGGACAAGCTATCTCAATCACTACACACAGCATATTGTCTCACCTGAGATTCGGCGGGGGGGAAAGGACGAACAAGGCTATTTCTGACTTGTCTGGGTACTAGATGTAAACTGCGAGAGAGGGACCGTATCTCACTTCTTTTTTTTTGAGATGTCTTAGGCGCTTTTTCAAGACGGGCTATTTCGAATGTTGGCGCGTTTGGCGAGTGAGTTGGTGGGTAAAGCGGCGGTTGTTGCTCCGGAGAACAGGCTGCGAATGCGTCAGGCTCCTCATCTCACCCGGCTTCTCACACGTGAAGTGTGTTCACACAAAGTCCAACGCTTTTTTCTCGTCCAAAAAACCGCCTTTATCATACACACCCCCAGCACCTCGACCTTGCCCGCCCACACTTCTCACTGTAAACCACCACCACGCACCCACGCACCCACCATCTCCCCATTCCACCCGCCATCCCTTACCCCTCCACCCTAAACCCAACCCTCCCCACATTCCCAAACACCTCCCTCACCACCCCCTCCAC
>JUDZ01008873.1:0-12629 GCA_000812845.1 Stagonosporopsis tanaceti | reverse complement strand
CTTGGTACCAAGCGTCGGACATATCGAGCGTGGCCAGCCATTCCTGCATCAAGATTGGCTGTTTCTTGTGCATGCCTTCTATTCCGCGGACTTCTTCATATGCTTTGTTGGAAAGATCTCGCGTACGGCGCCAATCCCGCATCAAGCTCTGCTGCTTCTTTTGCATGCGTTGCATTCGACGAATCACTTTGCGCTGGTTGTTGTAGCTGCGCGTGAGAATCTCAGACCACTCGCGAGGCATGTCGATATCTGACTCAGTCTCGCCTTGCGACTCTTGTGCTGCACTATCCCGACGGAGACGCTTGCAACCTGAGTCTGGACGATCTGAATCAGAGCTGCTTGACCGCTTACGCTTGGCACCCGTAACTGTGCTGTCTACGTTTGTGTCGTCTTGGTTCAGCATCTCCTTCAGAATCAACGCGATGTTGTGATCGGTTGGGATGCCTTGACCCATCATAGCCTTCAAATTCCACTCCCAAGCCAGCAGGTAGCAGTAATGCACTTGTGCCTCCAGCTCTAGCCAGTCCCCCATGGATGCAAAGTACGGAAGGGGGACTGTAGACTCCAAGAACACGTCAAAGTCAACAAAGAATTCTGGGTCGAGCATACCGCCATTGATGTATATGCCTTCCCGATCGTGATCCACGAAAGTCCCGGAAAGAGTATCGATGAGGTCGATCTGCATATTCGGTGCCTCGCAAGTGGTGTTATCGACAAAGATGTAGACCGGCAAGCCATTATATCCCGATGTTGGATTTGCAGCTTGGTAGTGTCCAAAGAGCAAAGCTACCGGCAGCGAGTGCTCTGATCGAGTGCCTTTTATCGGCGCAAACGTTAGCTGATCGAGGCGAGGCAATTTGAGCAGATTGTCGAAGCCGACTGCGTATCGGATCTCAGAGAGATTTTTGGCGTTGTCCGCAAACGGAGCCATAGCAACTGGCGTAAGCGAAGTCAGCAGGCTACGATTACGATCTGTACGCTTCATTCGAGCCATGTTTGATGCTCGATCTGCGGATTTGGAGCGAATTGGATGAGTTCCGTTTCTGACGCCGATAGTTCTGTTTTTGTCTCTTTGGTAGTGGCTAATGGGAGTAAAGACGGGATGTAGTGGTGGGCTGCTTCTGCTGGCAACATATGA
Source organism: Stagonosporopsis tanaceti (assembly GCA_000812845.1). Classification (NCBI taxonomy): domain Eukaryota; kingdom Fungi; phylum Ascomycota; class Dothideomycetes; order Pleosporales; family Didymellaceae; genus Stagonosporopsis; species Stagonosporopsis tanaceti. The sequence goes on along the minus strand of JUDZ01008873.1, from coordinate 11,491 downwards.
GTAGGGTTAAATGATATTCTCATGATGTGGAACTGTCTGGACGAAGCTTGGTGAAAGAGTAGGCTGTCGGTATCCGTTGTTAGCACACAATGCGAGCTTAGGGGGTTGATCTTACCACAGTTATGTCAAGGACATTGTCATTGAATTCCGAGGGCTAAATCAACCTTACTAGAAGCCATGCCATTATCTGTGTTGATGGCTACGGCATACTTTACGCTCACTTTCGTCGTAAGTACATGCATTGTGAGAACTACAACAATAATAGGGAGAAAAGGAAATAGGCAAAGCCGATTTGGAATATCTCGAATATCAAATCTCGACGTAATCATCGTCAGAGTAATCACCCTGCATGTCCGCGACTTCGTCCTGGCCGTACACATCATCCACAAATTGAGCGGTGACATGATACACACGGTGCATACCATTGTCCTTGATATCCTCCCAAACCCTTTCAGCATCCTCCTTGTCGAAGAATTGGACCTTCACATGGCCAGTCTTCTCCTTCTCACAATGTGCGGTATTGTCCTCGAGACCGCGGGGGCTGATTTCGTCAAGATGTTTCTCCCACATCTCAGAAGTCAGCCCCTTGATGAGGAGCGTTGAAGACTTTGTCTCCCTGACCTTTTCGGCGACAAAATCGGTGTAGCGCTCAGCTTTGCTTGCTTGTGAAGCAAAGTCGGAAGGAATCTCCTCTTGGCAGGAGAGACGCGTATAGTACCGTTTTTCCGTTCCGAATAGGCGCCGCTGTTCGTGCTCCAAAAGGGCAATAGGTGAAGAGAAGACAACCCAAGCTCTGCCTTTGTGTTCAGGGTGGGTGTATATGTCTACGATGTTCAGGTAGTGCTTCTCGTCCTGGAATTGTGCGTAGACTGTGTTTGGCTTGGTACCAGAAGGAAGATCAGAGATAAAGAAGACCTTAGAAGACATCTTGATGTCGGAAAGTGGAGTAGGGTGTGGAGGCGTTTGATGAAGAAAACTGTGTTGATAAACCCGCTTTCGGTGAAGGTTCATCTGTGGCAGATATTCTTGCTTTATGTACTGAAACATCTTGCAGTGAATTATACGGATATTGCGAACCAAACATAGCTTGAGCCAATGATACTGCTGATGACAACAAGGATGAACAAGGGACGGTAACAGAAAACGGGAAGGGTATCATCGCTACCACACTAAACCATCGTGCATGTATCCATACAATGAGGGCTGCGGTATTATTAATGTTCGAGAAATCAGATAACCAGATGCCACAGCCGTTATTGCATGTTCAGTTGACCTGCTCCTGCGCCCCTTCTTCTTCTTCGATACGAATGATATCCTCATCTAACGCCTCGTGGTCACTACGCCTGAAAGCGAGTGCTAGAACTCCCCAAGCGAGAACTATCCTAATGCCTTACTCATACGGTGCGCGACGTATGAAGGCAATGATACTGGGTGATGCATCAGTGATGCACACGTCCAGAGTCGGCGTGATGATGACCAATGGGAGATTGGGCTCGCGTGTCTCGAGGTTGATATTGACGTTTGGTTCTAGAGAACATCGCACGCAAGAGACCTCATCATTGCAAACATAGACTGCAAGTACCGCGCGATAGGCAGAGGTGGGGTGACCGAAGAGGTTCGCAATCGGTATGGTGTGACCATGTTCGCTTGTGTGGACGCGAGGGAGGTCCCTAGCTATCTTCTTAAAGCAGCGTATATATAGTAGCCTAAGGCAGAACGGGCAGTTGCCAGTCGAAGACTGCAGCGCCTGCAGGATGCAGTCGCGATGGAAGTGACCATGCCTCGAACACCCAGTGCTCACGACGATTTGCCCTGGTGTCTCGGCCCATGTTGCCCAACAAATCTGGCAGGTGTCGAGTTGGGAATCTGTAGGCGGCGTCGTGGGGGCGAGACTAGCTATGAAGGCGTTGCGGGTTGGTATGATAGTCCGAGGGCCTGATCGGTCGCGGTGAAGGCTTTCGGTGTTTGGGTCAATTCTATACAAGACCAGCTTACTAGGAAGCAATGCAGTGTGTAATTTCGTAGGGGTTGAGAGGTAGTCGAAAGTAGATACATGTGAATTATAGTTGGATACGTGCTCCGTAACAGCGCTGACCTGATAACTAAAGACTGTGCAAGCGTGAAAGGCCCTACTTTGTGTACGCATAATGATAGGTTCAAAAAGGACCCTCCCACGGATTCACTTTCGAGCCCTTACCAATGCCGGCAAAAGCCATTAGCGCCCTCTCGAGCATGCGATAGTGAGGTCCAGGTCCAGAAATTTGGGCAGACTTTGGGGCATGATCCCATAGGTGGTGAGCACAACTTTCATTTGTGCGATGACCACACGTGAAACCATCACGACAATCCAGTCTCTGGTACTATGTCGAGGTCAAAGAGTTCTGGTCCAGTCAAGCAGATTTGAGCAGCTACATCGCTGTGCGCTTGCAGCAGCTCGACCTAGAGGACGAAGTTGAGCGTTGTCGTCGAGCATGCTCGACTGGTGCTCAGTCAACGGGAACAGGTATTCTTATATCAGCACAACGAGTCCACGTGCTTCTTTCATCAATTGTTTTTCTATTCACGGCGGCGAAAGCCGTTTGACGATTGTCCAGGAGATCACGTTACCAAACAACAAGAGTACAATCGCCCGGCACGGTGGCGAAGGTGACTGTCTTTCCTGGTGGTATCGATGTCAGGACCCTGGTATATGTAGTTGTCAACATGAGATTTCATCTCTTTCACAGTGCTCATACACTCTAAGCGATATTCACAGCCACATACGAGCTTCCTGGTCTTCTGCGCTTTCCTCCCCGTTGACAAACCATGGATACTCAAGCACTTCAAGCCTCGGTGTTGTGCGCGTGCCAATCGCCGCCAATACTCCCGTCGGACATATTCCATAGTGCGTTCTGGCACTAAAGAAGTACGCGAGACAGTATAGGGCATGCACCCGAGAATAAAAACTTTGTCGTGGCAGTGCCGTCATTGGGCCAAGGTCTTGGCGGGAGTAACACTGAATCGCCAACTTGCATGGTACAAGCACTGAGGCTCAAGTCGAAGACTTGTTAGCCGGCGTCTTGGGGCGGACATAAAAGCGGTGATTGAAGTGGGTCCGAATCATCTGCCGGCCCACGTTGCTGATGACCCCGTGGGTAAACACAAGGTGCCCCAACGCACGACAAATATCCGAGCACCGGTGTTGCATCTAGCCCACGCTCGACTTGGCAGGTCGCTAACCGACTGTGACGTAGTCTGTGCACTTGCTTGCACTTGCGCAAGCTATCCCCGCATTTCGTCCAGTCTCTGAACATCACACGTCCGAACCGCATCGTGAATTCATTAACCGACGTCGCGCTACACGGGTACGGCGTCATTCTAATCCCGCCGAACCGCCTGCTTCCACAGTCTGCCGTTGATTAGCCGGGCCCGGTAGAGGACTGCATATGGCGAACTCGCTGGACCAGCCGCTATTAAATGGAGGCGAAGCCCCGGTGCAAAAACGCAGGTCGTTCAGGTGGCTCAAAAGACGCTTTCCCGTCATCATGTTGTTCTTCGGCACCACATCGTTGCTGTTCTGGGTGTTTGGTACAACTGGACTCGGGCGGCCAACTCAAGGTACACCCTCCAATGGCACAGACGGAGAGCTGATCGTAACCCTTCCCGGATACGGATCATTCCAGGGCACACACGTTGTTGCCAATCTTCTCAAGACGGTGACCTTCAGCAAACCTGTCGATGCATGGCTTGGTGTTGACTTTTCGACACAGCCGGTTGGCGAAGGTCGATTCAAGCCGGTAACCTGGCCAGCAGCGTTTGAGGGTATCCAAGACGCCACTTCTTACGGACCGGCGTGCTGGCAGAACGTATACGGATCAGCGTTTCAGTCAGAGGCCTGTCTGAATCTGAACGTCTTCCGCCCGTCTGGCATCCCAGTAGACCAGAAGTTACCTGTCTTTGTCTTCCTCCACGGCGGATCATTCGTTAGTGGGACTGGCAAGAGCTTTGACGGAGCCGCGTTTGTCGCGAAGAGCGCCCAGCCATTGATGGTCATCACAGCGCAATACCGACTTGGCGCTATTGGCAATATTCCAAGCAAGCTCATGGAAGAGGAGGATGGCTTGAACCTGGGTGTCCGCGACCAGCGCCAGATGCTGGAGTTTGTGCAAAAGTACGTAGAGTACTTTGGCGGCGACAAGGACCAAGTCACACTTGGTGGTCTCAGCGCAGGTGGACACGCCGTCGGCATTCATCTCTTCCACAACTACGGCGAGGACGCAGGCAAGCCGTTGTTCAGCAGAGCCATCCTGGCGTCAGGATCGCCAACGGCACGTGCGTTCCCTGGAGTCGACTACCCCTTGTATCAGCGACAGTTTGCGGAATTCATGGACTACTTGAACTGCCCCACGACGCCCAACGATGCTGCGCTCGCGTGCTTGCGAGCCGCTGAAGTCGATGACATTCAGTTCATCTCATCAGCGATGTACTCCAACTCCGAGTACAACATCACCTGGCCCTGGCAACCCGTCTCACCGGGGCCGCTCCTTGAAAAGCGTGGCTCTACCTCGGGCGAGGACGGTACCTTTTTCAAGATCCCAATCCTCATTTCTTCCGCGACCGACGACGGCAGCCCCTTTGCGCCACAAGATCTACGCACCAACGCCGATTTTGTCGCCTTTTGGAAGAACCTCGCCCCAGGTCTGAACGACCAGGACATTGAAGACCTGCAGAGCCTGTATCCAGACCCGAGCGCTTACGGCGCCCAGTCGCCATTCCTGCCTGTAGTGAGCAACTTCATCAGCCCGCAATTCCAGCGCGTCAGCGCCGCGTACGGCGACTACAGCTACATCTGCCCCGTCCAAGACACAGCGTCTCGGCTCGCAGCCGCCGGAGCGCCCGTCTACAAAGCCCGCTTCAACACGCCTAACTGGGCACCGACTTGGCAAGGCGTGCCCCACGCCAGCGATGCCAATTACTTCAACGGCCAGGCGGGCACGCAGTACCCCGAGATCGCGGATATCTACAGTAGCTACTTTGCCAGCTTCGTCGTCAGCGGCGACCCAAACACATATGCTGACTTGCGCGCGGCGAAGTGGGAGACATACACCGAGACGGTGGGTAGTCAGCTCCTCGTCAATCCTCCAGAGCAGGGTGGGCCTCATATGGAAGTTGAGGCGGAGGGGATCAGAATGGAGCAGTGCGCGTGGTGGCGGGATGAGGAGCGCGAAAAGAGACTGAACAAGTAATCTTAGTATATGTCACGCTAATGTCTTCTACGAAGTACGCAACGAATAGAAACTATATTATGAACTCTCTACATCTCTCCCGCCATCTCCCTCTCCACTGCATCCGCCATCTCCCCCAACGTATCAAACTTCCACGTCCATACTGGATCCGTTCTATTCCCCATCACCGCGCCCGGCCGATAGATCCATGCACTCTTTATCCCCATTTCCCTCGCAGGGTGATGATCATGGAACTGGCTTTGCGCAGTCTGCAGCACCTGCTGCTTCTCAATCCCAAACTCGCTCTTCACGTGACTCAACATGTACTCGAAATTCTTCAAATCGGGCTTGTAGCTCCCGATATCCTGCGCCGTGTACACGGCATCAAACTGGAACCCCTCAAGCCCGTGTGCGTTGCCTGCGGCGAAGGAATCGTTGTCTACATTCGATAGCACGACGAGTTTGTACGTCTTGCTCAGACGCTTCAATGCCGCTACTGTGTCGGGGAATGCGGGCCAAGACCCCACGCTCGCGCCGAATTGCTCGCTCTCTTGCTGCGTCGGCCGCTCGAGTCCGAGGCGCGAACAGAGCTGCGGGTGCACGGCGGTCAGGATCTGGGAGTATTTCCAGTCCGGGTGCGCTTTTTCGATTGACGACTCGATTTCGTGAAGGATTTCGAGGATGTGTTTCTGATCGAGGTTGAGATTGTTGGACCTTTGGAGCATAGGGTCGAGGGCTGTGAGCGCGCCGCGTTCCCAGTCGATGAGCGTGCCATAGACGTCGAAGGAGAGAAGCTTGAAGTCGGTGAGTTTGTACATGGCAGTGTGATTGGCGTATATCTGTGTTCGGCAGATTGGTATGGGTTGCAGAATGCTGGGATTGTCGTTCCAATGCTGTGTAGGTTAGTTACCACTTATGTTGTACGTGCTTTGGCATGTTGCACGCTCATCGCTTCCTCTGCCCCACTCTTGCGTGGAATGACGTTGCGGGGTAGGGGCACTGCGCCCTTCGAGATACACGCACATCTCGACCAACCATCGTAGCGAAATTGGGAAGAAGTCGTCGAGCTATATGTCAGCAAGATCAATGGGCGTATGTAAGTCGATGGTAGCGAAATAATTAGCGCCTTTTGTGGCTTCTCCACGACACAGGGATACTGCAGAATTCCAGGCTGTAGGGCGTGGTCAGTTGATCAGGGCGTATGCAGATTAGGCGGCGCTTGATAGAAATTTGTACAATGATTGAGTATGTAGGATCGTGGCTCATTATATCCGCAAGACTGGGTCTACGACACGGCTGCCTAACTGCCGAACCAGTCCAGTACTTACGAGACAAGGCCCTGCTCCTTCAGGTGCCTTGGGTTGATCTCGTCATCCTGCATTGTGTATGGAAGATTCCCTATCTTCTGCTCGAGGATCTGCTTGGTCAGCCTCCACAAGTTCAAACCCAAGACCGGGCTCTTCGACTGATCTGAAGGCTCCGTCACCTTGCGATCCGGCACAATGTAGCCGCCCTGCACCTGATCTTTCACGATGTCAGGATGCGTTGCAGCGAACAGAATTGGACGACAGCCTTGCTTGACGGGGTCCTTCATGAGCGGTCGAACAGCAGCGACACCAATCTTGCCGAGCGTGCCGTATGCCTCCACGGCTTGCTCTTGCTGATCGGTGGAAACACCGCCGGGATGTGTAGCATTAATCCAAGGAAAACCAGTGCTGCCAGTGATTTGGCCGAACTGGCCCGCCTTGATGCGGTGGACTAGCTCGTGAAAGAAGACGATCTGTGCAAGCTTGGTGCGGTTGTACAGCTGCATTGCGCCAATATCCTGATTCATCTCCTCGATAGAGGCGAACTTGATGTCGCTGCTCGCGGGACGATGGAGATCAGAGGACTGCGCAACAAGGCGCGAGTCTGGCGTCTTCTGCAGGATGGGCAACAACGTGAGCATCAGATGTGCCTGCGCGAAGTGATTGACCTGCATGTGGGTGTCCAGGCCATCCTCACTCTCGTTATAGACACCAACCCCAAGTCCAGCGTTGCAGATCAAGGCATCGAGCTTGTTCAACTCCTTCGACAACTCCCTCGCAACCTTGTCTGTCTGCTTGAAAGACTCGAGGTTGCACTGCCGCCATTCGACTCGGCTGGTGTCACCCCAATGCTTTAGTGCATCTTGTGCTTCGGCGGCGTGTTGTTCGCTCTGCGAGAGAAGGTATATCTTCTGGGCGTTGTGCTGGAGAAGGTGGGCAACGATGCCGAAGCCGATGCCCGCGGAACCGCCTGTGACTACGTATACCTAGGACCGTTAACATGTGCACAGCCATGTACGGGTGGCACGGCTTGCCTTGCCGCTGAGATCTGGGGTCTCTGTATCGGGGTCGAACGTGTTGCTAAAGAGGGCATTCTTGATCGTGTCCATGTTGTGATTTCGTCAAACGTGTAGGCTGGTATGCGAAGTGGTAGTAGGATACTCTGCGCATGTTCTTAGCTCACCCTCCAGTACTTGTACCTTGCGCAGTTGCCCAGAAGCACGTCTAGCATCGTGTCGTCATGATGAGATGTGTGGAGAGAGGCGGTTGTAGGATCTTGCTGCATGACCAACAGCACGCTACTCGTACGCAGATGTAATGCGTCATGAACGTCTTGACAGAGATGGCATGTAGTTGCGCTTTATTGTCTTGTTGCTGAGGATGTAGATGCGACAAAGGGCGGCAATATCGCTGACTGATACGGGAGCGTCGCGAAATCGCTAACAGATTTGGCAGCGTCTCAGAATTGCTTACAAATTTGGCAGCGTCTTGAAATCGCTAGCAAATACAGCAGCGTCTCGAAATCGCTAACAGAACTGGTTGGCAGCGTTCTAAAATCGCTAACAAAAGTTGATAGCGTCTCAAAATCGCTAAGAGAACTGGTTGGCAGCGTCTTGAAATCGCTAACAAAAGTTTGGCAGCGTCTCGAAATCGCTGCCAAAAATTTGGCGCCAGGGTCCGGTTAGCTCCGGAAGCTAGCCCCGCTAGCGCCCTCATCAAAGTCGCCCCGATTGTTAGCGATTCCGAACTGCTAACAACACAACTGTTAGCAATTTTGAACCGCTAACAACACAACGCCAACGCAAGCCGACTCCACTCCGCTTGGCGCAACCAGCTCAGCTCCTGCTTTCGGCCCACTGCATCTCACGATCCCGATCAAAGCACATCGCATCAGAGAAGTGTTCCAATTAGCCAAGTTCAAGTTGCTACCTTTCTCGTATGGTATACACGCATGCTGCCATATCCGGAGTCCTGTCCGGCGGCCATGTAAAAGAGCTTCCTGGCTCTACTGAAACAAATCCTTCAATCTCAGGTCAACTCGCCTTCCGCTATGGCCACCCGCCCGTCCACGGGTAGATTAGCTTTAGGCCCGCGATGTCGCGGACACTCGGCCAGTATTTTATCGGAACGTACTCCAAGTCATCACTAGTGACAACAACTGGTGGGACGAAGTTGGGTCCCCTATTCCTCCAGAGCGTAAGATCTGCATGTATCTTGAGATCCTCATTGCCAAAGTCCGTCACACCAGAAGGGTAATGCATGAGCGACTCTTCGTCGTAGTCTGCGTGGGGGAAATGCTTTCGCAGGAACCAAGGACGGTCATAATCGTCGTTTCCAGCGTAATGGTCGAGGGTGTCAAACTGAGCCACCATTTGGAAGTCGTAGACCTCGGCTTTTCCGCTGTCGGTGCAGAGATCCTCAATGCTCCATCTTGGATCTAGCTGTACCCTCTGTTTCGCCTCAGCGTACCCATCCAATGCTTCACAGTTGAAGCGGACGTGATGGTCCCCTGTGCGAACGTTATCATCATAGTATATCAACTCGCTTGAGTCACTCACGATCGGGTCGTTGGTGTTCATGTTCGAGACCAAAAACATGTCCTAGATGTGTTGGTTTCTACAGTTGAGCATAAGTGCGACGGGTTGGATTTACCGATCTCGTGGGCTATAGCACTTATCCACAATTGGTGACCGGCCCCCTCTTTTCCCCCTGGAAAAATTTTGATTCCACGACGTCCTTGCAACTGGCTAAGGGACCACGAGGGACTGTTGTCTGCCGGTAAATAGCCAAGGGTGGCGGAAGCGGCAAAGCCAGGGAGAGGTTGCGGATGCTCCGTAATTACCAGAACGTCCGATGGTACGAAAGGGTTCCTGTGAAGATATCAATACCTGGTCCACGTCGCCAGTCAAAGCCGACTTACCAAAGAAAGGATCCGTGTCCAGGTTTGCGTCTCAGGTGGCAGTACCTCCACTGCTCCCGACCAAAGTCGAACTCCCGAAACCGCAGCTGAAACCCGTCCGCCGGTCCAGGAGTTCCCAGTCGGTCTGACCACAACTTCCAGGCTTCGACGATATCGTTCTGGTACATGGCACGTACAGAGGGGTCGGTAAAGCAGTACACAATGTCCCCACGCGGCCAGGGCGTACGGATCATACCACTCTGCTTCCGTTAGCTTTTGATTGCACGGAACTCTTAAACTCAGTACAAAGCATACCATGGTGACAACTTCCGTCCATGCAGTCTCTAGTGAAGATGGAGAGGCATCCACAGCAGCGCGAACCAGATCAGCGGTCGTGTGAGTTTCGTTGCCTAGGAAGTCGAAGTTGTTGTATGGGGGTGGGCATCCAGTCACTAGCTCTAGGAGCACCAACAGCATCAAGAGAAACTGCCAGCAGGTATTGTGCAAAGCCATGTCGCCGGGAGGGCAAAGTAGAGTTGTGGGGTCTTTACAGGGCGAAAGTGCAGGCCGAATAATAGCAATTCGAAAGGTAGCTTCTTTCATCGCGTAAGGCTGGGGTGGAGTCCATAAGAGGGCTGGTGGAGCCGCTGCTGTTACCTGACGTGAGGGAAAGGTGAGAGAAGCAAGACAGGGCCAAAGTAAATCGAGGCTCCCGATCTCGTACCGCAGGCCTCCTCAGTCGAAGCAAGTGTCTCTGTCTCCTCTCTAGTAGTGCCAAAGCACTGTGTACGTGATCAAGAACCTAGCATCTACACTAACGTGAGTATGGTGGTTCTCTTTGTCTCAGAGCACTTCCCCCTTCACTGTGTAGCCGCAACAGCCCAGGATTGCATGTTGAACGACCTAGACTGAAGCCTTCATCATGGCATTGCTGACCGTATCAACTTGATCGCTTAAACAGCCTGAAGAGACATGAAGCTCGCCGCAATCATCATCGTTTGCCTGTCTGCCACCTCTCAATGTTAAGCTCTCGGGTGGTTCGATATCATCGATAATCGAACGCACCCATGGCCGCGTAGCTGCAGCAATAGCATAATCAGATGTTACTATGCCGTTAATAGAAAGCTCTATACCGCCGCAAGATTGATCCTACGGGCAATCGCCATGGCCACAGCCTTGCAATCAGGGCATAGCTCACTCGAGACTTCGCAGCCGTACTTCTGAATCCATCTGGATGGCGTAGAAATCTCTGGAACAACAATATGCCAACTGATACACATGCTGATGAAACAAATAACATCATTCATGGTACTGAGGCTCGAACTGACGTTAGGTCATGCGTTGAAACGTTGGCGACCCGGGATCTTTGTCAAGTGAATATCAATATCGCGAACACACATAGTGCTGGCAGCGTGTATGGAGTTGCTTATGAGCTTGGTTCGCCATTCTCTACTCACAACATTAAGTGCAATCGAATTCCTGTATGCCATGTCTTGGTTGGCAGGAGCATCAGTGTCCCGACCGTGACAGACTACCACACAACTGAATCACTATAAAAACACATCCACACAAATACAGAAGATCCCGTTCTTGAAGAAGTGAAAGTCTCAACCCCTGAACGATCGACGAACTCCCAACATCGCCACCTGGACCACTTTTACCCAACAGCCCCGAGCTGCAATGAGGTTTCACTTTGACATCCACAATCGCTGCATGCGAGAACCACTCTGATACTGAAGACTTTCGAACGTGGTCAGCAATATCCAAAAATGGGGTGGAGAGCCCGGGGATGCGTGCATGCGCCGTGACATGGTTGTAGATGTTGCCTTCTCGAAGGGTTCGCGTTGAAATCGGAGAATGTAGGTGGAGACGAAGCGCACTACGCAAGGAGAGGGGGCACTTGAGGGCCGTAAAGGAGTGGATTCAGTGATATGAGAAGGTCAAGTTCATGGAGGAGAGTGAAGAAAGGCATGTTTCATTTTTGGGTCGCGGATACGAAGAAGCTCGTTTCTTTTGGCCGGTCGGATTGACATGCCACCCTTACTGAATCCTCTGTGCACGCTACAATTCCTGCAGGATAC
>JUDZ01008872.1:0-12625 GCA_000812845.1 Stagonosporopsis tanaceti | reverse complement strand
CGTCTGCGTCTGCGTCTGCGTCTGCGTCTGCGTCTTCGCCTTCTTGCGCTGCGCCTCGGCGCCTTCCCGCTTGCGCTTCAGCTGTGCAGTGCTGTCGGCCATGTTCAGAGCAGTTCGCGGGCGGATCGTGGCCGTCGTGTCGTATGGCGGATCGTGGCCGCTGTGTCGTATGGCGGAGCGGAGCGGTGGTAGCAGAGGCAGCTCTGTCGTATAGCGCAGCGGAGGTAGCAGAGGCACACTCAGCACCGCGGGCGCACGCTCGCTATGCATCCCAGCGTTCGAAACTTTTTGACCCGAGTTCGCGCTAGCCGTCACCGCCTTCTTGGCGCGCCCGCAACTTTCTTTGACCCGCCCGGCCCAGACAGGACGAGCATCGCGCAAACAACGAGACCGCCGCCAGCCTCGACACTCGGACGCGCAGAACCCGGTCGCGGAGCTCCCCCACACGTCCCAGAACACCAACCCGCCGTCGAGATGATCGTCCCCATCCGCTGCTTCTCCTGCGGCAAGGTGCGCACTGTGCCCTGGAGCCTGGCCGCGCCCACACTGACACGCAGCAGGTCACCGGCGACCTGTGGGAGCGCTACATGGTCATGCTGACCCAAGAGAACAAGCTCGAGGTGTACGTCCAGTCTTGCTTCCCCACCAGCACCCACCGCGACACGACCGCCCCCCGCCCAGCACCTCTGCGCCTCTCCCCACCCAGACTCCCCCAAGCTGACCCGCCCCCTCCAGCGAGGCCCTCGACGAGCTCGGCCTGACCCGCTACTGCTGCCGCCGCATGATCCTCACGCACGTCGACCTGATCGAGAAGCTGCTCAAGTACGTCCCCGCAGGCACCGCGCCATTGCGTCTCAGTCTCGGTCTGGCGCTAACCCGGCGACTTAGGTACAACGCCAGCGAACGCGAGCAGGCACGCGCCGCCCGCGCCGGAAGGTGATGGTGGCATGAGCGCGAGATGCTGTGCTGTGCTGTGCTGTGCTGCGCTGTGCAGCGAGGGAGTTTGGGTGCATTTACACGGCGTTCATTTTGGGAAGGGACGCACTGGGAAGACCGTGGTTTGCGGGTCGGGTAGCGAGAGCGCTTGAGGAATGAGATCCGAGTTGCTACGCTGTGGGGTGGTGCTTGCTTGCGTGTTTGAGTGGTGATGATGTCGTGGGCGGCGTATGCTGTGCATGCAAAACAAGACCAGCCTCAAGTACGTACGGACGACTGAATAAAAAAAGAGCACATGGCGAGACAGACAAGTCAAAGATCATCAAAGGCAAGACACCGAAGACGGATCAGTATACCATTATACTACCTCAAGTCCTCCAGCACGCACCGCGATACCCGCCTCTCGCCAAAAGGACCAGAACTCGCTATGCACCCAAACGCCTCGTATGCCCAAACGATGAAAGAAAAAAAAGAAAAAACACCCTCCTCAGGCTCTCGCCCATGTAGATCCATTGTAGATGATGGAGAGAACGAACAGGACACTCGTGCAATTTAGCCCCTCGTCTCGTCTCGCCTCGCACTGCCACGTCCTACTCCTTCTTGCTCGTCTTACTCCTTCTTGCTCGTCCTACTCCTTCTTGCTCGCCAGCACAGAGTACTGCCCTCCGCAGCCCGCCCACGTGAGCTTCGTCTCGCGCACCGCCGTGTTGTCAATCAGCGTCGCCTCCTCGACGTCGTCGTCGGTGCCCTGCCCCGTCTGGTAGTTGGCCGAGAAGCCCCACGAGTACGCCTTGCCGTCCCCGTCCACCACAATCGTGTGGTCCGGCCCGCACGCGCCCGTGACAATGTTCTTGAGCGCCGCGATGGCCGTCGGCTGGATCAGGATCTTGGCCTTGCCGTGGTTCTTGAGCACCACCTCCTCGTCCGTCTCGGCCTCGAGCGTCGCCATCGGCAGCCCCGTTTGCGACCCGTCGCACCGGCCCCACACGAGCACCTGCCCGTCCTGCGTCACCGCAATGTTGTGGTGCGATCCCCCCGCAATCGACGTCACCTTCTTGCCCTCGAGGCTGTGCACCACGCGCGGCGTGAGCACGCTGGCATCGTCTGCGCCCGCGTCCTCGGGCACGCCCGTCTCGCAGTAGTTGTTGACGCCCCAGGACCACACGTGGCCGTCCTCGGCGATGGCGAACCCGTGGTAGTCGCCGCACGCGACCTGTGTGATCTTCTGGCTGGGCCGCTTGACGGAGCTGTCGTGGAAGCCGACGCGGTTCGGCTGCAGCGACTCGATGAGCGTGCGCTCCGTCACGCGGCGACCCAGCTGGTTCTGCTGGCCGTTGCCCCACGCGTACACGTGCTTGTCCTTGTCGAGTGCAAGGACGTGGTTGGTGCCGCACGCAATCTGCGTGACCTTTGTGACGCCGTCAATGTAGACGGGGAAGCGCGCGGTGTGGTTGCCCTTTTCGAAGCCGAGGATGCCCTCGTTCTTGCGGAACGTGCCCCAGCCGTAGATGGCGCCCTCGGTCGTCAGAGCAAACGAGCAGCTGTCGCCGGCAGCAATGTCGACGAAGACGGTGTCCTCAGGGAAGTACTCGGCCGACACGGCGGTCGGTGTGGCCTCGAGGTCGTTCAGGCCGCCGCTCTCGTCCTCCGAGTCCGAGTCCTCCTCGGCGTCCACGTCGCGCAGCTTGACATCGGCGTTGGACGTGTCGCGACCAAGCGCGCCGTTGTCGTTGACGCCCCAGGTGAGGATCCTGTTGTCCTTGGTCAGAGCAACAACGTGCATGCCACCTGCTGCAATGCGGACGACGTTCTGGTTGCTCAATGCCTCGTTGTAGCGCGGCCGCTTGACGTCGATGGCTTTCCTCGTCGCGCCGAAGCCAAGCTCGCCCGAGCTGCCCTCGCCGAAGACAAAGACCTTCAGCGGCTCTGTGTAGCGCACGGCGTTGATCTCCGTCTTCTTGCCGCGCACGCGCCGGGGCCCGCGCGGTACAGGCTTGGACGGGTCTACGGCGGCCTTTGCGGCCTTTGTTGCCTTGGGCGCCACGACGGGGCGGTCGACCTTTGCCTTTTTCGCGGGCGCGACCTCCTCTTCCTCCTCAATGTCGCTCTCGTCCTTCTTGCGCTTGGCCATCTTCTTTGCGGGCTTCGCAGGCGCGGGAGCGGGCGCAGGCGTTGCTGTCTTCTTTGCGCGCGCGCGGCCAGCAGCTGGAGGCTCGTCAGCACGGGTTGCTTTCGGGGGGACGCGTCGCATGTTACGCTTCTGGGGAGCTTCTTCGGCGGCGCCCTTCACAGCAGTGCCGTTTGTGGCAGGCGCAGGCTCCGTGGTTTTCGCTCTGCTCGGGCGGGTGCCTGGGTGACGCGTTAGCGAGGAATGCGCTGGGATAGCTGTAGTCGTATGATGTAACACGTACCGGCAGTGCGATTGACCTTGTTCTCTTTGTTTTCTGTCGCCGCGATGGGCTTTGCGCTCGCAGCGCGGGCGGGAATAGCACGCGCCATTCTCTTGCAAATTTGATTTGATGGGTGGTGTGAAGTTTCGAGTGTGCAGCGTTCAAGTTGTGCTAAAAATGTCGCGCGAGAGGTTGGTGGTCTACAATGCGGCTACAGCATCGACGCTATGCTGCATGCGGCCGCTGCTCGCTCGTGCACGCCCTTTCACTGCCACTCGCGTTGCTTTGTTGAGACTTGTACTGGCGCTGTACCGTATTCACTGCATCTTTTTCATTGTCATCAACCTATATTGTTGACGTGTCAAAGCTATTCCCTAGGTCGCACTGCAGCCAGCCATTCAGGCGCCGTTTCAGCACCTCAATGGTCACCTGGCCACGCCTCTAGCATCAGCCGCTTCGTTCATCTCATCGTACCTGCATCTTCCGTCGTACAGACTTCATTCATCATGATCCAGCGCACAGCTCTTCTATCCTTGTTGCTTCAAGCTGCTTCTTGTGCCCAACCAGAAGCTCAGGAGCCAGTAGCAGCGCCCCTACGCGAGCTTCCTTGGGCACAACTCAACTTCCTACATACCACCGACGTACACGGCTGGTGGGGTGGCCACTTGCAAGAGTAAAGAATATCACCACCTGACAGACCCAAGTCAAATCTAACCCGCTGCAGAGCTTCTTTCTCGGCAGACTGGGGCGACTATGTCTCGTTTGCCAAGCACTTGCGTAACAAAGCTGACGCAGAGGGCGTTGACCTTTTGGTTGTGGACACAGGGGACAGAGTCGAAGGCAACGCTATTTATGACTCCTCGAAACCTAGGGGCAAATTTACCTACGAGATCGCCAAAGAGCAACATATCGACCTCATCAGCTCAGGCAACCATGAACTGTACAAAGCAGACACTGCTGAAGGCGAGTATTATCATACGGTACGCGATTTCCAAGGAAGCTATCTAGCCTCAAACCTGGACATCTATGATCCCAAGACAGGCTACTTGGAGCCGCTTGCACCGCGGTATAAGAAATTCACCACGAAGAACCAAGGAATCCGCATCCTAGCCTTTGGTTTCATATTCGATTTCACGGGCAATGCAAACAATACTGTCGTGACGAGAGTCGAGGACACAGTCAAAGAGGATTGGTTCAAAGAAGCGCTCAAGGACAAAGATCTCGATCTCATTGTTGTTTTCGGTCATGTTGACATACGTTCTCCCGAGTATGCCGCGTTGTTCTCTACCATCCGCGCGATGCACAAAGACCTGCCAATCCAGTTCTTTGGCGGACACTCACACATCAGAGACTATAAGATCTTTGACGACAAATCCGTAGCACTCGAGAGTGGCCGGTACATGGAAACGCTAGGCTTCATGTCGATTGACGGCCTTGGCACGGGTGGGAAAGATGGTGTAGCAGCCACAGCCCAGAAGCCAGAGGTAACCTTCTCCCGTCGCTATATAGATAACAACCTTTTCTCTCTGCGTCATCATAGCGGCAAAGATGAAAAGAGCTTCCCCACGGAGCACGGTCTCAACGTCTCAAGAGCCATCGGCGATGCTCGAGACTCGCTCGGTCTCACTAAGAAGTATGGTTGCGCTCCTCGCGACTTGTGGATCAGCAGACGCCCATATCCGCACAGAGAAAGCATTCTGTCCTGGATCGAAGAAGAGATGCTGCCCGACTCGGTGGCGGATTCCCCGCGCGTAAAAAGCGGCAGCAAAGCGCTTGTCATTCAAAACACCGGCGCCATCCGCTTCGACATCTTCAAAGGTGTTTTCACCAAGGACACAAAGTTTCTGGTTTCGCCCTTCACTAGCCCACTGAGACTCATTAAAGACGTTCCATACAAGGCCGCTAGCCAAGTCATCAAGCTGCTTAACAATGGAGGGCCGATAGTGCTTGAGATGATGGAAGCCAATGCCTTCCTGCAACCACCCGAAGTCACCGCAGCACGCTTTCGCCCTACCCTCTTCTCCACCTCCCATGCCTTCGACTCCTCAACAGGAAACCCTCAGAAGCCCCTGCTCAGCACAAACCCCGCACTAGTTCCAGGCTACACCACACACGACGATGCCGGTGAGGACGGCGACGATACTGTTCACTCCCAGATCGCCTTCTACAACGTGCCCAACTGCATCCAAGCCGCTGTTGGCTTCGACCCAGCGGACCGTGACGACGAGCCGCAGACCGTGGACCTGATGTACAACGAGTTCATCCAGAAATGGATTATCATGGCATTGCAGTATGTCGGACAGCAGTACACGAGTGATGACACGGAGGTGTATGCGGAGGGGAAGAGTTTCACAGATATCATGACGGAGTGGGTTAGTGAGCATTGGGCACATGAGGGAGAGTGTCCGAGATGAGCACACTAGTGGAAAAAGAGTAATTTACGAATCATGTGCTGCTACGAAGACCCATAGTGGCCATGTGATAGCTGTGACTCGTGTAGGCATAACAAGCTTATCGAAACAACAGAACAATCTCAATCGCTTAACGCACAAGTATATACAAACGAAATCAAACAACCACACCATATCATATTGATCACCAAGCCGAACATCGTTGTCCTTCTCACACCTCCCTCATCCGCCCCCTCCCCTCCTCGGCAATCCCCTGCTCCTCACCCTCCGGCACAGCCTCAAAGCTAAACCGACGAAACTCCTCCTCCGCACGCACAGCCTCCCTCTGATCCGAACTCGTAGTCGTCGAACTGTATATCGACGACGACACAGTGCCGACCTTGGACCGAACACCGGGCGCCCTCGCATTGACCGAGCCAGTAGTAGACACCGGCTGCGACAGCTCCGGTCCGATCTCTGCCTCAGGACCCTTAACAGAGGCCTGCAGCATCTGCTCATGCAGCCCATCACCGTCACTGATACCTCTTCCGTTACCGCGCGGCGAGGCCGACCGCGACGTCGCCTGCGAGTGCTGCGCGCTCTCTTGGCGCGGGATCCCGCTCAGGTCCAAGATGCGCGGGCTGCTGTCCGCCGACCCGCGCTTCTCGTTGACGCGGTTGGTGAGCGAGATGATCTCGAGGCTGGAGGGGCGCCGCTTGGCGAGCCCGGGCGTCGGTGGGTGCGAGGTGAATGCCGTGGTGGGCTCGGGCATGGAGCTGGGCCCGTCGGCGCCGGACATGACGTTTGTCGGCATGTAGACTTCTGTCTGCGTGGCGGGAGGCGAGGCCGGGGGCGTGGGGAGCTTCTCGGTTGAGGAGGTTTGGCGCGATTTGCGGAGGACTTTGCGGCCGTCTTTTGTGATGATCATGGGGTGGGATGCGTGTTTGTCTTTCTTGTCGCTTCGCGGGCTCTCGGCTGTGTTGTCCATTGAGCCGGGGCGCGAGAAGTGCTTGTACTTTGTGTCGGAGGGGGAACGGCCGGCTGCGTTGATGGCTTCGATGTCGTCGTATCCCGGTGGTGGTGATCTTGTTCTGCGCTTGCTCTTCTTGTCGCTCTTACCCTCAAGTTTGTTCAGTGCAGCCTGAACAGAGTCGCCCACGTCGTGATTATTGAAGCCATGGTTCTTCAGCTCGTATTTGCGATTGGGAGAGTTCCTGTTAGAAGAAGGGTTAGGATGTTCCATCCTGGGGACCGAGTCATGGGGATGTAACAGCGAAGACCTAAGCGGCCAGCTCAGCCTGGAGGGGATTTCAGGGACGGGTGGGATGTCATTGTCGACCATCGTGTTCCTGTCTACCCACGTCGATGCTCCGGAGCCGGTAGAATTGCGCGAACTGTTGATTGAGGAACCCGATGCGCGCTTGATTTTCCATGCTCCTGTCTGCTCATCAATTGCCAGTGTCGATGACGGGTATCGAAGGGAGTCGGCCAATGTTCCGGAATCCTCAAAGATCGACGTCTGGTATGAGTGTAACGTCTCGTTGGAGCCGTTGGAATGGAACGAAAGCACGTTGGGACGGGGGTCCTTCTCGCTGACGTGTACGTTGACACTGCTGCGGCTGTAGTCTCCCGCCCGCTTTGCACCGTCCGGTACGTGGAATCGAAGATCAACACGCACGACAGCATACATGATGATGACGAAGATCTCGGTGACGAAGTTGAAGACGTAGAAGCAAGCCTTCGAGTAGTACCACGGTAGGTCCTGGGGCCGGCCTTGAGCATTCCTCAACGGGTGAGGAGGTAACCAATTGATCACGCAGCGGAAAATCTGGCCAACCGAAATGACCGCGGCAGCAAGCAGCAGGATCGTGATGTTGACTCTGAGGCGGCCAGCTCCGAACTTGTCAATCTCATGACGCGGAAGGATCAGAGAGATGAGAACAAAGATGATTGGCGCAAAAGCAAATACGGTGAAATACGTCTGGCCAGCGAGTTGGAAGTCGCGGAAAATGCGGATAGAGTTGGTGTTGAGCGTGAACTGTTGCCAAATCGATGTAACTACGATCATCAACAGACTGATGACCAGCATAGCAAGGCCTGCGCGGTGGACAATACGGTAGGGCATCGACCACCCGAGTTTCGTGTGCTGCGCTCGTACTATGCGCTGGGTGAAGAACCAGTTGACCATGTACAGAATGATGGTTCCGACGTAGACAAACACGTTGGCTGCCATCGCGAGCCCGATGTTGCGTTGATGGAGGGCCCATGCTATTCTCAACGACATTGTGATTACTCGGATTTTGCATAGACCTGGCTGCTGTTAGTGGCTTTCGAATTGCGATGCCTAGCTTGGAAACGTACCCAGTAATGCGCCATTGAAGATGAATTTGTGCCCGCGACCCTTGTTAGCCTTGAGGATCTTGATGTGGATGACACCGAAGATCAAGTAGATCACTAGAAAAACAACTGTGATGGGGATATCTGGAAGCACATCTGGAGAGCCGCCAAGCCCTGCGTTCACAGGCGCATATGGAGGACCTCCACGGCTTTGCTGGCCCTGGGGACCTGTTAGATGCAGTTGTGGTCAATGCCTTACGCAACTTACTGATGGAGGGCCGTTGCTGTTTGGAACTGTCGACATCTTGAATCTGAAGTCACACGCAACAACACTGTGAACAGAAAGGCAGAAGGCAGACTAGAAGACCTGACGTACGTGCGAGCATTGGGGGACCGACGTATATCATCTCAATATGCTTACGTGCATGGCTTAGAACTAAGACACCTAGATCAGCACCATGAATGACGGCTGTACTACGACGACGTTAGACCGTGACGCTCGATCCCAATTGGTACGGTACGTGTTACTGCAGATGGAGTGCAGGGACTTGACGGCACAGTGTCAGCCGGTTTAGGTGGACAGCATAGGACTAACTGCTATGGGGCGGTATCAGTGAACACCATATGCAAGCACACGTACCGTGGCTGTGGAACATGCAGATCTGCAGGGCACTCCCTGCCTCAAAATAGTTCATTTATCTTCGTTCGATTCCATGCGAACAACTCGACCTCGTTCATGTCAGTCGCTGAAAATAGGCCATCAGAGCCACGTTTGAAATGACTTCAGATGACTTCAAGATGACCCCAGAATGTTGTGGTGCTGTCAGCTGCCTTGCACAGGCGGCCTGTGTTGACGTTGTGCTGGTTTTTCCGGCTCTCCTCATGCTGCCGGATGGTTGATGTTGATCGACGGACGCCCGGATGGGACCCGATCTGACATGTCGGCGTTCTGAACCACCGACCTTCGCTTACAACGCCTCTTGTGGTATTAGAAGTGAACGTTAGCAAAAGATGATGCATATGTTGAAGCGGC
The DNA here is from genome assembly GCA_000812845.1 of Stagonosporopsis tanaceti. Lineage (NCBI taxonomy): Eukaryota > Fungi > Ascomycota > Dothideomycetes > Pleosporales > Didymellaceae > Stagonosporopsis > Stagonosporopsis tanaceti. The sequence continues at coordinate 3,539 of JUDZ01008872.1, read as the reverse complement.
CGAAACTGTGTCCAACAGGTTTTCAAGCAGAGCGGCGCAGCCGAAAGCCACGCATTCGGTACAGTCAGCAAGATGGTATAGTCATCGGTGTTGCTAGATTGGACTACACAGGCTGTGAAGGTTCGTTGCCTTAAGAGCAAGGCATGTAACTCTAGTTGTCTGGTGGCACCAAGATGACCAGCCCGAGTCTGAGAAGAAGCAAGGTGTAAATTGACTGGTGAATTAGAAAGGGCCAGGAAACTTGGAGGGTGACACTTATAAGTCGTGTCCTGCGACATCCAACCTCCTTCCCAGCCCGCAACGCACATATGCGCCGCACCTTGGCCAGCATGCAAGCATTGATAGCCCAATCAAATCAATCAAAATTTCAATATCTTAAGGTCGAATCAGTGGGAAGTCACATGTCCCTTCAAGACAATCATCCATCTGCTCGCGTGTCAAAGTCGCGTTCGGCGCGGGCCGTGTGCACCCGAAGATCCCTAAAAGTATGAACACCACGTCATACCTAACCAACACCCATCCTCCCAAACACTCCAGAAATGCCGCCGAAATCACGACAAAAACCGCTCAAAGCGACCCCTAACCCGATCCCGCCTCCCTTCTCGCCCGCCGATGCCTCCCTCGCGCCTCTCCTCGAAACCTTTAACCCATCCACCGTCTACATCGTACACACCGACACACACCCAGCATGGTTTAAGAAGCGCATCTTCAGCGTGCCCGTGGGGCTGAATCTCCTCATTGCCGTAGTTCTTGCGTGGCGCGCCTACACCATCCTCCCGTTCTACTACAGCATCCTCGCGTCGCTGGGCGGACACTCGAACTACACGACGATATACTACGCAGAGCAGACGTGGGGCGGGCTGGTGTGGAAGGTGGTGCAGCGCATGGTTACGTTCTTCATTGACTACGTGCTGGTTATGGTTATTGCGCCGTGGCCGTATGGTTTCTTTCTCGAGGCTCCGGGGAACCCGGTGCGCTGGAGGTGGAGCGTGGGGTTTAGAGACGAAGAGGTGTATGTAAGGCAGAGTCGGGGGTGGGGTGCCAAGGACTTATTGGGTGAGGCGGAGGGTAGTACGGGGAAGGCTGGTGAGGAAAGTCCGTTCTTTAAGACGAGGATTCTGCCTGCTATTGACCCGCAGAGGCTGAAGGAGAAGACCGGATACTTGCTGATGGATGGCGACTTCGATCTGGACTTCTACGGGATGATCGCTGCAACGACGCTTCTGGATAGGAAGGATCTTGCTGCAGATTTGCTGAAGAAATGCGTGCTTGTTTACGTTGGCGACAAAGAGAAGGGCGAGGGACAGTGGGCGGTCTGGAACTGCGGCATGCTTGATGTCGGCGAGCCGAATGAGGCGGAGGCTAGAGAAAAGGTGATCGCCATAAAGGACAAGCTCACGGAGATGGGCAAGGAGAGCCTGTTCTTCAGATGGGTCGAGCTTATACAATACGAAAGCAATGCTCCAGGAGGTTTTACACCCGAGAGGCAAGTCGCGGCCGCGGACAAGGTCAGGAAGATGTTCGAAGAACAAGGAGTGGATTGGGATCAGTTTAGCAAGGAGGTTGGAGGACTTGAGGGTGTAGCCGGCATGTAGCCGGTGCTGATTGCATTGCATTGCATTGCGGGTTTGTTATTCTGATACCCAAAAGTTGTCGCTTAGTGTGTCAAACCCCATGACTTAAACATCTCCTACACACGACCAGCTCCCTCCCTGCCTTTTGGGGGCACGAATACTCCCCAAACCGGTGACCCTCCTGAACGCCAAGCTATCATCCGATTGAAGCTCGATCAAAACCTAGGAAATCTATTTTATGTCCAGTTCGTAAAGTCGTAAAATCGTAAAATCGGTCAGCCACCGCCAGGTCGCCTCGGTATGTTGTTTCTCCACTCTCAAACACTCCAGCTTTACGTCTTGTGTCTTAGAAGGCGATGGAGTGACAACGAGGCACCCTGAGCATCTTTCGTCCTCCTGAAGCTCGGGCTAGCATGTCGAGTGGACGACTTCGACGTGCTCGACTCAGGTGAGCTATCGCGATGAGATCTAGACGACCGTCTCGATTCCGGAGAACCCGTCGAAGTTTTTGATCGCGACGAGTGACGAGAGTCGGCTGTCCCCGTCGAAGTCAACGTATCGCTTCGCTTGCGTAAGCGACGTGTTGGTGTTTGCGAGCGCTTCCTCTTCTCTTTCTCTTCACTGGCCGATGTCCTCTCGGGAGCAGGTGTGCGGTGTAGCAGTGCTCTTTGTGTACGGCGCTGTGGGGTTGCTGGTGGCTGTGCCTGCTCGTTTACGACAGAATATGCTTCCAGTTCATGCTCCAACTCTTCTACAGATAGCTTGCAACTCTCCTCATACTTCTTCTCCTGCTGTCTCCCTCGTGCGTAGGCATCCAGCAGTCTCTCCGCTTCCCGCTTGTTTGCATCCGTGCAAACTAATCTGACAATCTCAAGTACGAAGAAGAACGTGACAACGTATGAGATAAAATAGCCGACTTTGGAGGCGAACTCAAAAATCCACCACATGGTGACTTGAGTACTGATCGGTGATGATGGTAAAACGGGGACTGAGCTCCAGATAGTAGGTAGATGGGGTATAAGGACCGAATAGCTGATGAGAAGCAAGATAATATCTTGTGCGGTATAATCCACGCGGTGCAATGTCGCGTGCGGCGCGCAGCTGAGCTCGAAAAAGCAATTGGATAGAATCTCGATAGGCGTAGTTTGAGAGTTACACAACGCACTGCAGCGCTGAGTGCGTCAACTAAAAGAACAGCGATAATGAAAAACTGCAGGTCAAGAACATGTAGTGGCACAAACCCCTCACCCACGACGAACGCGCAATCCCATCCATTTTGTATGCGATGGTTGGCATTCGGGATCCGTTCGAGGCGCGCGACTGACAGCTGAAACGCCCCTCGAGTTTGGTTTCATAAGCGTCTGATGGAACCAACTCCGAGAAGCCTGCTAGCCGTATGGAGCATTATGCTCGCGCTATAACCCCGGACGATGAGGAGACAGGATGCTGATTGGATCCTTGAGAGGCGATGCACAGCGATAAGATGGAATCACAAGCCAACTGGTGTGGGAGGATAGAGGGGCACCCCTGGTTGCGGGGGGCGCGCTTGCAAGCTGTGGAAATTGAATGCGAACGCCTCCAAGTGACGACCTTACAAATTCCTGGCGAGATCTTTCTGCGTACCAGTCTGTAAATGCTCGGCAGTGGGGGGTCGGTAAATGGGTAGTTTTGATCGACATCACCCGCTTGTACGACTTCGTGTAAGTACATGTACGTCCATCAGCACCACCATGCTGCTGTATACCAGTGTCGCATATAGCATTTGCTCGATACCTACGAAACATCTTCACTCTAACATTGCGGTAGATCCTAGCACACATTGCATATGTATTGTTCTCGCCCGTTCACAACATATAGTTCAGAAGCTGTTGGTCAGACGCCTTTGACTGTAGCAGCACGCATCGCGGCTCTCCTCTTCAACCTTTGCTTCATTTCTAGCAGCAGCAGCAGCAGCAGCAGCAGCAG
>JUDZ01008871.1:0-12616 GCA_000812845.1 Stagonosporopsis tanaceti | reverse complement strand
AAAAGTTACATGAATTGAGCTTGAAAAGTGCTTCCGCATCAAAGCTCGAGTTTTCTCGCAACGATGGCTTATCTCGATTCCAATCGTAATGTCAGAAGAAAGCAAAGACAAAAAGTGCACTGAAGTCAAACATCCTAATTAACACGTTATACTCCCGACACGCAAAATACGATGATGTTACTCCACATACGCTAGACATCCCCATGCGGTGATTTAGCAATCGAGCTGCGTTATCACATCATTACAGCAGTGGATATCGTACTGAAAGACACTGTAGTGCAGGTATCACGGAACGCACAGACTCTGCTTTTATGTTTTCTAGGGATTCAATGGGTACTCCTATATATTCGAAGTCCCCACTATGACCCCATGCCAAAGCCCCCGAATTCCTTTTGATATATGCAGGTGCGTGCCCACCGGTCCTTGAGCTCTCCATGCGATGCCAATTTGGGTAAAAAGACGGAACTTTTGACCGAATACCAAGTGTCAAGGTGCCGTGTAGAAATCAATGGCACTTATGAAGGCACGCAATACTGTTGCTTTGGCAAGGAAAGATGTACCGCGTCCAGAACGAGTCGTTGTGGAGAGATGGCGCATCGTGTGCAGTCATGTCCATCTTCGGAAGGCAGCGTGATAAAGCGTAACCGTTTAAGGGCTGAGATGCCACTCAATCTGATGGGCGGTGGAAAGTGTAAGCCACGTAGACATACTTATCCTTTCCGTTTGTGCAGAAACGATGGTGTGGAGGACGGTAGTTCTCGCCGAGCGCCTGCATTTTCTTGTGAATTGCTTTTTTGAGCTTGTCATGGATTTCGGTCCCACAGTCGGCAAGCTCGCATGTACTCGCCTCGGCTGGAGGCTCCGTGATCGCTTCAGGGTCCAAACCGCTGTCAAGGAGGAACTGAACCATAGTCGAATCGTTGTGTTTGATGGCAGTTCGGAGTGCGTCTGAGTAGTTCGCATATGCATTGACAGCGAGAGCTGCTTTTGCCAAGGGCACGTGGCTACTGCGGACAGCCGTATTAAGCAGAAGCCGAGTGCTGTGTTCAGACAAGAAATCCTCCTTGATGCAGAATCGAAGAGCTGGCCCTGGATTGACGCTTAGAAGAAGTCCTTCAAGTATGTAAGGAGCATAGCTGTTAAGGCTATGTCGTAAATAGCCAAGCGCGCGGAACTGGCTCAGAAAGTCACATCTGCCAGCTGTGACAGCTTTCTGGACCCAAGATCCGATTGTGCTGAGCGGAGGTGTCGTAAAGCGCTTGGAGGACCAATTCAATAGAATCGACGCCACAGACCACTTGCTCTTTTTGAATGCTTTGTTGAGGGAATTTGTAACAATGCGAGACTGGGTCTTGTTGCGTTCTTCCGAGACATCTCCTGCTTCGTAAACGTCTGTTGCTGCCAGCAGCATTCTCATAATCGAAGCGCTATCACCTCCAGCTGCCGCGTAGATACTGCAGCCAAAGATAGTGCTCTGACCCCATGGGTCAATCCCAGCATCGAGTATGGCTGCGACTGTCGACCCAGCCTTGCCGTATACCGCAATGATCAGAGCGACATGATTTAGACGAATTCCCTCCTTGTCGTAGCACTGGAGGGGTGTAGGTGAAACCGCGAGATTGACGGGGTTAGAGCAATTAGCGATCATAATACCAGTGACAGTTTTGGTCCAGGCATCTCGCGTTGCAGTGTCCGATCTGCCAGTGAAACCCGAGAATTTGTCAACTGTAGCGCGAATGAGAGAAGGGAAGAATTCCAGAGCCCCAGTGGGTGACTTGACTCGATGACGCAGGAAAACGGCAAGGTACATTGTAAGCAGCTTCTTTCCTTGGGCCGTCTTGAATTTACGATTCGGTTGTCGTGCGAACAGCTCCTCATTGATGTAAGTATGGAAGGTTTCTAATTGTTATCAGCTTACAATCTTTGAACACTTGGAAATACTTTTATCCTACTTGAGACTTCGCGCGCCTTAGCAGCTTGTCGAACACTGACAGTGGTCGCGTAGATCCCAATGATCCGCTGGAACAGCTCTGGAGGTAGTTCGAGCAGGAGCATTTTGTCTCCCTACGATAAATACTGCTCAAAAAGGGTATGGTAATGTGATGGATCGAAGTCCAATTGCGTTGGTTGGTAGGTGACATCCCTGAGGTCGAGGATAATAAGTGGGCGGAGGGCGCACGGACTTGAGCTTGCGGTGAAAGAGACCCTGGCAGCCACGTGACAGGGGATATCACCTCAACTACGATCGTGAGGTAAAAGAGCACTCTACGCCTTCTGATTGGAATACAAGATATCTTGATGCAGGGTGGAGAGCTTGGTGTAGGCAGACGCACCCCAATTGACGGGGCAGGCAGCTGTTGTATCAGTGCCAGTGATCTTCAGGCTGACCCAGCAACTACACCAGTAAAGGCCAGCCCGAGAACGATCAACCCCTAAGGAGTGATCTTCGAGGTTTGCCGCAGGCTGACTCCCGCCGCGCTCACTTGAGCTACCGCCTGCCAGAAACCATGATCCGGTAATGTTCTGCTCGCGCAACCGAGCCGTTGCATCGGATCCCCGTTGGGCAATGCAATCGCGTACTTGAGACCACTCGTCCTGACTTCCCTCGACATCGAACATGCAGTGGTAGTAACAGCCGAGCGGTGCAATTTGACCCTTGTAGATCTCGACCAGGCCTCGACAGCAACTGGCCATGTCAGCGGAGAAACTCGAGATAGGTCCTACGGAGTGGTATGGAAGGTTGATCTCTCGCAATGCCAGTGGTGTGCGTAGAGGTGAGAACATGGGCCAGTCGCCTGTGCATCGGTCGGTGGCGTTTGTAGTGTCCATTGTGGGGTATCACGAGTCCAACGATTGACAGAGAATGCTCTTCTTCGATTCTGGGAATCTCACTGCTAAATGTTGAGGAATGGGCGGCGTTGTCAACACATGCGAAAATCTTAAAAAAAAGTTCCTACCAACGATATATACTTGCACACAGCACGGTCTTAGGCTGACGTAGCAAGGCCACCCATACTTCTCATAGTCCTACACATAAGCCTTGCTATCAACTTCTCTCCAGTCTGCTGCTTTGTTCGAAGAGACAAGCTGACGCTAGTCACACAACTTGACATCACACGAGTGGCGGGTGCCTTGGCATGCCTCTCAAGGATGCCGGCGACCCGAGAGATCGATGCATTGATGCATGCAGACGTAAGTGTGTTTGTGTAAGCAGCTAAGCAAATACCCTCGTAGATGGAGCAAGCGTGTAAGTAGGATGGATAAAGACTTGCGACGCTTTCGCAACAAACTCCAAGATGTCGGAGGCGGGGTTGGCCCGACTGCCGAAGCTAAGCCACAGCGAATACGTCTTCGATCCCTGCAGCCTTACAGCCGCAGCATGCACTTCCTCATTTGAACATGAGAATGCCGCGGGATACTCACAGTGCGAAAATCACAACTTGGGTGGATTCAACAAGCAGTTTGAGTGATCGAAGCCTTTTGGCTGTGCCGGAGTCAAGCGTGGAGATTTTGCCCCCACCTGACGCGCTCGGACATCGCATGCATCGAGCATGGTCAGCAGGGGTGGGCGCTCAAAGGGGTGTTCCAATTGTCGGAAACGGCGTGTGAAGTGTGGTAAGTACTAATTTGTATCCGTGTGTGCTCGTGACCGTCGTGCTGATGTGTCCAGATGAGACGCAGCCAGTGTGTCTTCGTTGCAAGAAAAGGGGCCTTGAATGCGATGGTCCAAAGCAAGTTACATGGATCAACCAGAACACAGACTTCCAGAGCGAATCGTCTCTGGAAAATGCTGTAATTTTGGCATGTCCTAACCCGAGTCCACCGCCCCAGCTCTCCTTTGACGCGTTCGGTGAGATGGTATGTCTTGCCTATACGCGCAAGAACTTGTTGAGAGGAGGCCCGGTGGAGCTGGCATGCAACATGATTGAAACTTCAGCAGGTGGCCCTGATTACGATAATCCAGGCGTTGACCTTCTCCGGCGTTCTATGCTTAGCTTGTCAGTTACGTTCTTTGGGAAGCAACACCGCCAGAACCAGATTACTCGACGTGGCTACGTCCAGTATGGCGAGGTCTTGCGCATACTCAACAGCCATCTGGCCCAACCTGAACACCAGACAACCGACGAGACGATCCTCACAGCATTGACGTGCATGCTGCTTGAGATATTCCTGCCCACTGGCCCAAAGAACTTCTTCAAACACCACCGAGGGCTAGAGGCCATCATGGCCATGCGCGGCCCTCCCACCGAAACCACAGGCGACACTGCGACCATCTTCCGCGGACTGCGGATTCTGTCCATCATAGGCGCGCTGGCCGAGTCGCGACCTTCCCTCTACGCCCGAGAAGAATGGAAGCGCGTGCCCCCACCCGCCACCGCAACCGAAGTCATGATCCTGCAGCACCACATCCTCGCGCGCCTCGCCGACTGCACTCAACTCATGGGCGACCGCGACGCGCTCCTGAACGGCACCGCGCCCCTCTGGACCTACGAACCGCTCCGCAAGCGCGTCCAGAGCACCATGCAAGACCTGCAGGAACTCTACCCCTTGTACGAACACTACAACGCCTCGCAAGCCAGCACGTCGCGGCCCCTCAGCCCGCTCGCCTCCGACCTCGGCGTCTCAAACTACATGGCCGCCACCGTGCTGATGCTGTACAACACGGTGCTAATCTGCCTGTTGCAGATAATCGACTCGCTGGACCCGTCGCCCTCCAACACGGTGCTGCGCAACAACGCCGCAATGGTGATTGCCAAGTGTCTGGAGCTGAAGGAGTACGAGCGCCGCGAAGGCGTGTACGAGTCGAACACGATTGCGTTTGTGGCGACCAAGATCGCGTGGCAGGCGCTGGGCGGGTTCGATTCGCCCGAGGGCCGGCGGCTGGCCAGGTCGGTCAACGAGGTGCTGACGACGGTCACGCCGATGCCGATTAACGATAGAGATGCGTGGGAGCAGGCGCGGCCCGAGGATGTGAGGGATAGTTTCTTCGGTGGGTTTGTGAAGAGGTATCCGATTCGGGCGCAGGGGGGGAAGGCGAGGAAGGCCATCTTTCACCCTCCGGAGGCGGGGGGCACAGAAGTGGGGGACACGGTAGCGGGGGGCGCGGTAGCGGGGGACACAGCAGACAGGGACAGGCTTGGGGAATGAAGTACGCGGGAAAAAAGTACGTGGGGGTGGAGAAGAGTGCTGCACGATCCCACTGCTGCCAGCATGCGCTCGATCCCCTCACCCACTAGCCGGCGGCGTCCCAGAATCTTTCCATCCGCCAACACACCATTGCGCCGTCTGATGAGGCAGAGGTAGAGGCAGAGGCAGAGGCAGAGGCAGGAGGAGAGGGGGGTGTAGAACGAAAACCCACACCGCCACAGAGGAATTGGAGGGGCACATATGAAGAGTGGGCGGCACATGTAGACGATATACATGTGCCGAATTGAAGGCCTAGATTTTACGCGGGTTTTTAGAAACCAAGTCTGCCACAACAAGAAGTATAAGAAGGTTTGAGCACGACATTGCATTAATTGTCTACTCGTATCATCAGGTGATACTGCCAACTACAAATGCTATATACCATAAAAGAGAGTAAACCGGAGCGAGCACATCACCTGCTCAAGCCCCAACCGACCGATGCGTAAGTTAGATGCCTGCATCGGCGAAAATCATGAGAATCGTAGCCAGCCTCAGGCTCTCCAAGCCGAGATGTTGCCGGACTAATATCCCGCGAGCCGCTTGACCATCTGTGCAGCGTGGGCGACAGTGTTTCCACTGCACGAGCCCTCATTACCGCCAATAGCAGAAGCGTCGCAGCCGTCTGGGTAGAAGAAGCTCGAAAGAGCGATGATGATGTAGGCGGCGATGAGCAAGCTGCCCTCGAGGTAGTTGCTCCTGCCGTCCAGCACCAGAAAGTTTACGACAAGGACGGTCACGAAGAGTGCGACAGTCTCGAAGATGTTGAAGTAGAGGGTCATCTCTTTGCCCATGATCCAGCCGAGGATGACGATGACAGGGGTGATGAAGATGGCGATCTGGATGGAAGAACCGACAGCGATACCGATGGCCAGATCGACCTTGTTCTTCATAGCGACCGTGACAGCAGTAACGTGCTCTGCAGCGTTACCGACAATGGGAAGGATGATGAGACCGATAAAGGCCTGGCTGATACCAGAAGTTTCGACCATAGGCTCAATGGCGTCACTCATGAAATCAGCGCAGACGGCGACAAGACCGGTGCTGATCAGCAACATGAAGATGGCAGCCTTGACTGACATGTCGGGGTGGTTATCGTCGTCATCATCAACGATAGCAGCCTGCTGGAGAGGAGCTGGCGCATTCGCATTACTCGCGCTGGTCTGCGATTGTGTACGGTCCATGCGCTCGGGCAGAGACCTGGTACGACGAAGAGGCGCCCTGGGAGCTGCCATGCGAATGTTAGGAGCAGGACTGCCAATAGGGACTGGGTTCTGCGGGTTCGAGAAGACGTTGTTGGATAGCAGTGAGGGAAGCGCAGGTCGGTAAGCCCGGCGTCCGGTCACTGGAGCAGCTTCGCCCTGCTGTACCTCCTCAGCGAAAGCAACCTTTGGCTTCGATTCCCGAATGGCTGCCTTCTCATCGAATGCGGCATCCTGATTGAGGTGCTTTTTCTTGCTCCTGTCCTTGTGCTTTCGCTTCTCGCGCTTGGTGTGAGGGACAGACGCATGCGAAGCAACCTCGAAGTCACGGACGCGCGGCGCGTTGATGTCTTCGTCGGCCTCGTCGCCACTCATGATCGGATCATCGAACGGACGAGGAGCCGAGCTGCCAACGCTGGCGTTCCTGTCGAGACTGCCACTCCGAGCGCCGTCGCCACCAGACAAGGCAGACGCAGCCTCCTTGGAGCTTGCGCTAGACTTGCGGCGAAGCTTGCGCACCATCCGCTTAGCCTTGCGCTGTAGTGTGCCAGACGAGCGAGATGACCCGTCGCTATCATCGGAGCTGGAACTGGAGGAAGAAGAAGATGAGCTGGACGAGTCGAAAGCGCCCGCTAGAACACCGGGGTGCGACTCTACGTCGATGATGTGCTGAGGAGTACTGGCGTACAGATAGCGATGGCTCTTGAGCTGAAAGAGCAAGTACAGCCCGTAGACAATCAGCAGGATGACACTGGTGCCGCGGCTGACATAGAGTGTCTCATGGTCGGCAATCGCATTGTCGTTGAATGCGGCATGGAACGCAGTGGGAAGCAACAGACTCATCACAGCCAAGGCAAGCATGACACCACTCATCTGGGTGACGGTGCTGTTGTAGACCTGCTCCTGGTACTTCAACCCTCCCAAAAGGAAGGCCATACCCAGGATAAGCAGCAAGTTTGCCAGGATAGATCCCAGCAGCGAGGCCTGCACGACCTCGATCTGATCTGAGGCAAGCAGGATGATGAACAGAATGAGCTCGACGGCGTTTCCAAACGAAACATTCAGCAGTGCTCCGAGCGTGTCTCCTACGCGCTCAGCGACGACTTCAGTCGCGTGCGCCAAGAGTCCAGCCAGTGGAATAATGGCGATGGCGTTCATGGAGAAGACAATCTCAGCCTTGAGACCGACGACCTTGACGGCGATACCAACAGGCACAAACACGAGCAGGAGGTTGATCCAGCTGTGGGTCAAGGCATTCTTAGTGTGGTTGACGAAGCGCAGCGAGCCGTTCCTCATGCGGATGGAGAGCGGCTCCTTGGGAGTGGCTTCTAGGGCGGAAGACGAAGCTCCATCTCCCTGGGTATTGAGTTGGCCGTCTGCATTGTGGTGGTTACTTTGGCGCTTCTCGTTGTTGAGGGTGCTGGTGTTGGAGCCAGCGCGCGTGGGGGAGCTGTGGCTGTGGGCTGTGGGGAGGATGGGCGGTGAGGTGTCCTTGTTGCGTCCCAGGCCAAGTGCGGCAGCAGTCTTGGACTTGACACTGCGCGATAAAGAAGGGTCGTCGGGTTCTCCCATCGGTTGGTGTGGTTTGCGAGTTGCGTGAGCTGGATGTGTGCGAGAGAGCACGAAGTACCTGCGGTAGACAAGCCTTCGAAGTGAGGCGTCAGTGATCTTATCTATGGCTCGGCAGGCTTATGCCGGCTTAGTCCCAATCAATGAGTCGCAAGGTGACGTAGCGGCGCTAGGGTCACGCAGTGAGGCGGTGCAGTGGCGCGAATGCTCTGGAACGTCGATTGGTGACTGTTGTTTTGGGCGGGCGAATGTCAAAGAAGTAGACATGCAGCTGATCGCCTCGATGATGCGGATGCCGCTCTCCATTTAGCTCGCGGCCGAGGCAGTTGCTTGCGTTGCTAGAGTGTACTTGCGGCGCATTCTTGTTGGCTGGCCGAGAACGGAAAGGGCTCACATCTCAAACAACCGTGGCGCACCAGGAGCAAACATCGCTTGTTCGCCTCACGAGCTTAGAAGAGCCAACCAAAACAAGATTTACCGGCATGGACCAAGCTTTCTTATCTCACGTGGCAGTGTGTTCTTCAGGATAGCAGGTGCTTGATCTTGGTAAAGATGCGGTGATGCGGTGATGCAGTGATGCGGTTATGCGGTGATGCGGTGTCGTCGTGCACAATGCTGGTATGCCACTATCCCCGGACCCCACTGCGGATCTCCTCGTTGCCTCACATCGCGCCATCGATTCCCCTCCACGCCAGTGGAAGCGTCTGCGCGGTCCAGCATGGCGATATATATTGTTTGGTCGAAAGACGACCGGTGGTTACAGATCTGTCACGGTACTTGCTCTTATGACCGGTGAACGATATCTTACAGATATGAGTGATTGCTGAGTGAATACTATTGAAGTCTCGCGGGAACTCGGCTTACGTCGGGGAATACGTAAGCGTTTGGTATGGGAACCAAGACTCGCTGGTCGCTACCTTATCTCGACGTGCAGTGCTGTGTGGAAAGACCCCAAAGAGCTGCGTGGATGGATGCTTTCTAGGTCAAACCGCCTTGCTGATCAAATGCGCCATTTTCTATCATCCTTACACGCTATTGACCGACGTTCGTCGGTATTGCATGCCCTGGAGTATCTCCAGTGATCCGACGACCATCGACTACCGAGGATACGGGAAGAAGTGAGGGGCTGAAGATGCTCCATCCAGAACCGCGCTGTCTCGATAGCTTTCCACACAGGCTCGTGCAAGGAGCTGGTTTGACAGAGTTAGTGTGATGCAGTGGTCTTCGTTGATGGCGGTGATCAGCGCTATTGCGTGCGACGCTGCGTAGAACATGCGCTCGTCAATGTTGCGGGCATGAACTTGGCCGACATCACTTCCTATCCTAGAAGATCGTGTAGCCTGCTGTAAGACTACATCGTTATATAACAGGCTCAAGTGGTTGGATTATGACCTGCTGTACATGTGGATGAGTGTAACAATCAATTGAGGATCTCTCGGGGCAGCATCAACAAGCAATATATCGAAGTTATCGCGTTGAGGCGTGGAGATCATTGTGTTTAGATGGACATGGGGACGTCCGCTTGAGCTGCTAAAACTCATTTGAGTCTCGAAGCATGCTCCTTTGGCCCAGGGTCCACGATTTTGCACCTTGAATATGAATGCTCCGGAAGTTTACATCTTGCATGGGTACCGTGTGGTGAAGGTTGTTCTTGTTGGTTGAAGACATTTGCGTAACACGACAACCTTGGAACTTCTCGTATTCCTTGCCGAGCAACAGCCTCATACCCCACAAAATGCTACTGGAAAAGGCAGTGCCTTCTTGCCTAGTTTGTATGTCTCACTTTTATCCTTGTTTAGTACTTGAGTGCAGCTGCCTCTTGGTCATGCAGTCTCTTGGCGGTGGTGCGATCAACAATAACGAGCTCCTTCACACTCATCCGAGAGAATTGAGTTGCACCACACATAACGTGTGTGCATGATCAAGGCGCCGACGTCCAAGCATTCGTCAGGCAGCGTCTCTACTGTGGGCCCGACGAGCGTTCGTTGTCGCTCTGATGCTGCAAAGTTGTCGATGTCGTCCTGACGGATCGTTGGTGTCGTGTGAGATGTCAGAGCGCCTTGGCCGCGGGACGCCGTACCGTACGTACTCAGCCCCAATGGCGCACGTTGCTGCTATTCAGAGCGTTCCTGGCACTGCCACGCTCAAGTACGAGGTACACCTCGCACACTCTTGCTCTTGATCCTGAGGCTCGATCATACTAAAACTCCTACATACCACGTTCTTGACTGCTGCATACCAATTCACCCACGGTTCATTGCCCGCTGGCCTGATTGCAGACTGACATCCTCCCACACTCACTTCCTCCCAGTCCACAGGCTCCACGATGGTGTACAGAGACAGCGACGATGTAAGTTGCAAGCCGCAGGGGGCCGCAACGCCTCAGGGGACTCGTCCCAGCCAGCTCACGTACGCAGCCTGCTAACACGAGCCACAGGATGCTTCGCGGCTCCCCGAGGGCTACCAGCGCGTAGGCTACGACGCCGACACACAGGTCTACACATTCAAGTCGCCCGAGGGCGAGCTGTACGAGTCGGCGCCGGGCAACCGCTACGGCGAGCTGTGGCCTGCTGGGCAGCGACCGCAGTACAGCCAGGCCGACATCGAGGCCAACAACGAGATCATAGAGAGGGGAAACCTGGAGAGCGTGCGCATGATGCTGCCGTTCGTGCTGATTATCGTGGTGTTCTTCGTGCTGCTGTTCCGTCTGATAGGATAGGAGAGGAGAGGAAAGGAGAGGAGAGGAGATTAGAGAGGGGAGTCGCTGGTGGACATGTGCACGCGACCAGACGGGGCAGGCCCTGCGGTCAAGCAACAGCCATTGCAGCAACCACAATCTCATTCCGTCCGTCTATCCAGTGACTATCATCGTGCTGCATCGTGAGCGTTGCTGTGATGGGTCCCCGATCCCCTGGCGTGCAGCCAATCACGGGCCGCCTCAAATGCGTGAGTAACGCCAAGCTGCATGCTTAGCGCACAGCGACGTCCGTTGGTGAGCTTCTGCCGTGATTCTCAGCGACCACCACCCACCCCAATCGCACCTCTCCCCCCGCTCCGACACATCTCACAATGGCAGGCGGCGGCTCCGATCCCAACGCAAAAGTCAAGGCCACGTACGTCCCGCCCGCGCCCGCGCAATCGCACAGTCCCGCTCCGCCCGACGCCCTCGCGCAAAACACGGCGCTCCCACACCCGCCCGCCACACACGGCGCTGGCCGACTGCGCAGCTCGCTGACCGAGACACAGATGGCACATCGGCTCCTGGGGCAACCCGTATGAGGGCGGTGGCCGGCCCGGCAAGGGCGTCGTCACGTACTCGCTCAGCCCCAACAGGCAGCGCCCCATGGCGACCTTCATCGGCAAGGGCTTCTGGAACGTTGTGCGCCGCTCGCGGAACCAGGTCCTGTACTTCATCCCCCCGCTGGTGGGCGGATACGCTGCCATGCAGTGGGCGATTGAGAGGTGAGTGGGCGCTGGACGGACACGATGCGCACGCAGATTGGCTGACGCAAGCAGGAACGAGTACCTCAACTCCAAGCAGGGCCGCGCCGAGTTCGCCGACGCGGAGGAGTAAGCGCGCGGTGCGATGCGATTTGTATACTTAGATGAGATGGCCCGGCGCTGCTAGGTGCGACGAGGCCTGATTCGAGTCGACGAATAGATTGTACATCAACCTTCTGTCATGCTGTTTCGCTGCATTTCGATGCTCTTTTGCTGGTCAACTGTGTAGAGTGGCTTGTGTTGCTTGATTGCTTATTGCAGATTCGGCGGCCCGTCTCGACGACCAGTCACAACGACCGTCCATCGTCCCAAGCCAGCTTACACCGACATTCGATGACAGTAGAGAGCAAGCAGACACAACATGCTCTCGTTCTTCCCACAGAGCGGTTCAATGCCAGTCTATCCTCATTCAAGCTCCCCAACATCCAGCCAACCTTTCACGACTTTATGAGTCCACGCAACCCTCTTCTCCCTTGCCACCACCCACTCCACCCCTGCTCCACCATACAAACCTTTGCCCCCTTCTAACTCACACCCTGCCCTTATTCGGTGCGGCGGCAGGACGGGTGGAGGCTGTTGATTGTCTCCGCTCAATCGTGCAAGTTGACGTTCCCTGTGCGTCTGTTGTTCGACGGTTTATCTGCTGTTCCGCGGTGCACGGTGTAAGAGTGTAAGATTGAAAGGTCGACAGGTTGAATGCATTGAATTCATTGCACGAGTCACCCTGATTCGAGGCATTTCCTTGTTAGCAGGAGGTGAACGGGCGCCTTGGGCCTCTAGGGTTGATAGAATCGGGGATGCATGCGGTTGGTGGAGGGCATTGAAGGGTCAGAAGTGCGGGACTGACGTCGCTGCGTTGTCTACACCTTGTGTTCCCTCTACGGTCACAGCTTGTAATAATCGAAGTGACTTGTCCACACGTCCACCAGTCGCTGCGCGGTCAAGGTGGGGCTCGGTGGTTCTGGTCCTCGGCCAAATCATGACTAAGCCGAGCCCGTTCATGAGCGTCACGACTTTGGCTGTCGTCTGTCGACAGAGGCTTTCGCCATCACGCGCTCGCCACTCCGCGCAGCAACACGACCGATACCCCCTCTCCCACGGTGCATGGCAGGATAGTGCAGGCCGAATCCCCCACAACCCACCCTCCCCCTTCCCCCTTC
>JUDZ01008870.1:0-12615 GCA_000812845.1 Stagonosporopsis tanaceti | reverse complement strand
GGCTACTGCAGGACTACTTCCTGTTGGAAACGCTGCTTGCCATTGGGCTGTCGGCGCTGAGCCTGACCCTCGACTACAAGGACGGTGGCGTTTCCCTTGCATGGGGCGAGGACAAAAGGGGTTAGCAGATGACGCCATTGTCAGTAGAACTATAGAATACTGCGGTCAGAGATGGCCAAGGTACGGGAGATCGGTTACGTGTAACAATGCAGCGCGTTCGTCGGCCCGTTTCGGGTAGTCCTACAATGACTGTATGATCGAATGAAGCTTCCGATGCTCGCTCAACGTGCCAATCAAAAGCGCTATCCAGGACGGCTGCGGGTAGTGCTGTGGTGGTGTATTGTGATACTATGTTGTTGGAATGGGATCAGATGATTCGATTAGAGTGACGGCTGAGCAACGTGTGGATGGCAGAACCAATCTATACGTTGAGGGAGATCGAATTCCATCAAGAATCTTTTAACGGGTACTTCGAGCTCTGAACAAGAAGCAGAAAGCACAAGAATCTCACAAATCAACAAATCTTCCAACACTGTTTGTACGTGCTCTAGCACGGCGATAAATTTTATAAGAACACTAGTGTTAGGGTGAATAGGAACCTTAGTAGGGTGTTAGCGATTTTCCTTATTGCATATTTGCGTTGGAGTAAAATGCGTTGGAGAAGTGATCACAAAGCCACACACGGCAAGGCTCTTTGATGATGCTTTCAGATTCCGATATGTGATAACACTTTGGAGCTTATAGAAGCTTTACTCATCACTGACTGCGTACAGGCCAAGTCTTAGCACGTATTACTGATGCTCAAATCCCATGTTTCACGAAAGCAGCGCTATGTGAAAATACAACACAATGTCCAAACACGCCGGGCTACCTAACCCACAGTTTCGCAACACCTTGAGTGGATACAATTGTCCAGTTCCAAATTACCTCGCATGCCCGAGGCATCTACTGCCCACCTGGTCTGGCCATGATCCTGTGAAGAAACCGCTCAAGCTCGTCAGCGCATAACTATCACCAGACATCTTCTTACAGACTTTTTTCTCACATATGTTACCGTCCAGACTCGGCCAAGCTCCTCTTGGTCTCAGCCAAGTTACCTATCAGGTACTGTGCTACAGAGCAATACCGCTGTATTGTACCGTTCGAGGTGGGACAGTTCTGCAGGATATTGATTACGCCATGCGTCGTTGATCCCGAGAAGCTGCGCCCATCTCTAGAGGAACGTTGCTAGACTAATGCGATTGAGCTTTGGCTAGCATGGGAGACCAGGGCGGCAAGATATCGCCTCATTCCAAGCTACCATGGCGCTGAGACGTGTAGATTCAGGAACGAGACAGACCGAAGGACGTCGAGTTGAGTCCTATTTTGCATCTCGATGGACTAGCGCCGCATCACGGCAAGGGCGATACCACGGCTCAAGATATTTTAACACCAATCTTTTACCCAAGGTAGTAGTTCCTTCAAATCAAAATTGTTCTATTTCTGCCTTTCAATCATGAATGTTATTGCAATTCATCAACATCTAGCTTTCTAAACATAGTTCATTCAAAGACTGTAAAGAACGGTTAGATTCCTAAACCTAGTTTTCACGTATATAAATGCAATTTGTCGGAACGGTGAATCTATAGCTGCTGTGTGTAAAATGTACGCTCAATTACGTAGGGTATGAATAGTAGTTTAGGACCCTATTTAACATCAGTATGATACAAAGATGGTAGCAGACAGACGAAAAGCCGTACCAGTGTTGATCAGTGTCTACATGGTTTCTCTACAGACTATATCATGTCGATATCAAGATCGATGTTCTGCCGTCTGCGGAAATAAATTCCTGCTTGACCATCCGGCAGCAGAGCTAAGCCAGACTCCGATACTTTGTGGGAGTACCCGGCCTCAAGCCTCCAGTCATACTTGTGAAGTAGGTGGCAAAGAATAAGCTTGACTTCATTGGCGGCAAAGAATCGTCCCGGGCAGGCATGTTTGCCATGACCAAAACCTAAGTGTGCTGCCGATGTGCTTACAAGATGGGCTTTACTATCCGTTTTTGGATCCCCACGCATACGGTAGAATCGGTAGCCGTCATACTCATTTGGTTTTGGGTATAGGTCGGGATCAACCATTGAACCAAGGTCTGACATGCAGCGATCCCCTTTCTCGAGGACTACACCTCCTGGCAGTGTCACCCGGTCAGTTGCCGTCCGATTCATAGTGGCTAGAATGTGTCAGTGAAAAGAGATTGCGCGTATGAGGAGTGCGTTTATACCAGACGTAAGTGGCTTCAATCTCTGGGCCTCTTTGATCGAGCTGTCAAGTAGCTTCATATTGAACAGGGCCGCCTTGGTCCAGCCTTCCTCTCTCAAAACCGTTTCAATCTCTCGACGAATATTCTCAACCAATCCTGGTCTCTCGGCGAGGCGTAGCATTGTTTCCGTCAAAAGGTCCGAGGTTGTATGGATAGCCACGACAGAAAAGCCCAGCTGGGCCCCAACGATATCATATGGCTCTCCGTGATTTTCTTCAGCAAGCCACTGTATTGTATCATTGTAAGAAGGCAAGGGATCTCCCTTGGCTTGCGCCATATCTTTCGCGTCTTTGCGCTTTTGTAACACTGGCGCGAAGACGCGTCGTGCGTCCTTGACTTGGTTCTGAAGCTCGCGACACTCTGACATGAGATGGCATACAAAAGGTCGAACGAAGCTTGGATACTGTCGAAGCTTGTCTGCGGCAATATTTGTGTTCACTGTATACGATTTCGTGATCGCCAACCACTCTGAGTTTCGACAGAGTTCGTCCCCAAGAAATACGAGTGACGAAAGACGCGCAATGAGCTCCAGCATTGTGTCGAGAATAGGTTTTTCCTGCCATTCTGCGTAGATCAGTCGAACGCTCAACTCTAATTTCCATCGAAGCAGACGGGTGAGGCTTACCGCCAGATTCTCCAAGGACGAGATCGGTGGCAAACTTTGCTTCACGAGACAACGGCAAGGTTATCTGGTCTGTAAAGGTCAAAAATCAAAAGCCTCATGCTGTTAAACCTTCTACTTACTGAGCATTTTGGTCAGCCTTTTGTTGATAGTCCTGTGAAGAAGCTCATCTTCGCGGCCATCAAATTTGAACCCGTCAAATCCGGGTACATTGGTGTGGAAATTGTCGACGAAAAACTTCATAAAGCTCAAGTTCTCATTATTCCGGATGTTGTCGATGTATTGCGAAGGAACCACAATCAGCTCCCCTATATCGGTAAACATTTTGTATGGGCTCCCTCGGAAAAGTCGACGTCCTTTTGCCATGAGGCTTTGAGCATTGAAAACAAAATGCAGCTTGGCCTTACGACGGAAAAGGTCCAGCTTTCCCGGGCGATTAAGATAAGGAATGTTTGCATGCCGGTGAGGTAATGACGCATAAACCCAAGCAATAGCAAGCAAGAGCGACAGGAGTAAAAGGCCCCATCTCTGTGATTCGATAGGTTGATGCCACTCGCCATTTGTGATAGCCATTACAAATTGGGGAGCAGTCTAGTGCTGGTTCAACCACTCTTACGCTAGAGGAACGGGCGGAATGGCGGTTGAGAGTGAGTGAGTAGCGCTTGTATAGCAGATATAACCACTGGCGCGACTGGGTTTTCTTGGATTTGGTTACAGCCTTGGAAGCACTCTTTATGGACCGTAAATTGCAAAGAGATGTTGTCTGCCAAAGTGATCTTCCGTAGCATACGACCGACCAAATAGGAAATTCAAGCGCCCCCGCACTAGTGCGTTTTCGGGAGAAGTGGGATGAGGACGATCACTATCTCCCACATAGCTCCGGAGATGCTGTGGGACGCCAGTACATGTCCCTAGCACTTAGAGCCGGACACATTTGCTCATGTGCAAGACTGTGATAGCTAATGTTATTCTTGCAATCAAAAGCGGATCTTGTTGAGCACAACTGGTTTGACTGGGAGCTGATATCATTGGAGCAACGCAGGATGTCCATGCTCGCTTCATAAGCGGAATCGAATTCGTCAACTGCGAATCGTTGTTTCGTAGGTAGTTAGGCACAGACTTGACAAAGAGAATGCCGAGTAGGAGCTCTCATTGCTCGATGGTGATCGAGGCCCGACTGAGCTTGGGTGTTTTATCGATTGCGCTAATGGGTTATTCACTGACTGTATGGACGCTGTCATTAGTTCCTCTAACAAGACCCTATGCGGATTGTGGTTGCAACTAAAGCCCAACTGCCGGATTGATGAAACGAGCTGTTCAAGCGCCCTGTCTTGCGGCTCACATGTAAATATTATGTGCTGGGGAGTGCGGTTGACCAGGCAAGTCATCAGCAAAAGCCTGGAATCCGGCATTGCAACGGGGTCATGCAGTCCTGGCAGAACTCAGTGGCTCGTCAACACTGGCTAAGTATACCTTAACGCAGGACCTTAATACTACGACACATGTACAGTACCCTGCTCGTACATAGCGGCGAGTTCTCGAAGAACCCAGCCAATACGTGGTGCGACTATCTCCCTGTTAGTTTCTCATATCCTGTTACGACTCTCGTTCACGAACATACTTCCCCAGACCCAAGTGTCATCGTGAAGACCTGCCCAAATGCGCGCAAGCTCCGCGGCGAGCGAACGAGCTCGAGTACGTTCCAGGTCCACGTCACTTAGCAAGTTACAAACATTCTCGAGCACCTGCCTCTCCTCCGGTGCAGCCACTTCGCCGGCCTTTTGGAGCTGCTCTATAGTGTGCACCCACTTTGTTACCAGAAGAGCTAAGCATATTTAGTATCACATGAGCTGCCGGGGCGAGGATGAGTCTCAGACATACCAGCATCCCAGCCAGCTAGGGCATGTTCGACACTCCACTTGAACGCAGCTGTTTTTTGCGTGAGCAAGACTCCTGCACGTATGGGGATCGCGAAGCCTTCTAGGGCACGATTTACTGCCATGGTCGTGAACTGGTCCCGCTCCTGTGCAGCTTCGAAGTACCTTCTCAGGATACAACGCATATCTCGACTACTCTCGTTGAGCAAGAGTGAGCGGTCCAAGAGCCGAATAGTCATGAAAGCTCTTCCATAACAGACACGCAAAACGGCAAAGGCATTGAACAGTAAGGGACCTTCTGTTTCGTTCCATGTCGTGTCGTCTCCAATACGATTTCTTTTGAGGAGTTTCCTGCATTGGAGAAGTGCTGCCTCTATTCGTGGAGCTTCTGGCTGTTGACAGCCTGAATTATCCTGCGTTACGCGCCCACAGGCTTGTTGTCCTTGAGTAAGATACCAAATGTTGAGCGCAACCTGATGCATCACAACAGATGTCGCAAACGGGGATCGTGTCCACCTTTCGTGTAATGACGTATTGTGATCATCAGCATCAAAGAACGATGACGCCGCCACGCGGAGGCTTATCTTCGACAGTTCTGGCTTTCTTTGAGCCAACATCTCCCACTTGGACGATGTATCCGCGTCCCATAGCGCATCTTCGATAGGCAATTCAACGTCGCTGTCGTCTAAAGCTGAAAAGCCTGGTACCGTTCCGTACGCAATGGTGAGTAAGTTTCCCAGAACCACACAAGTGCACATGTACCTTCGTAGTGTCAGCAAGCCGCATGGTAAGGTCATCTATAAGTGCAGGTACCGCTTAGTAGACTCATTCTCGGCCCATTGCGTCCACTGAGGGACGCCTAGATTTTCGGTGTCAGATCTGATGAGAGACTTTCTCAGCCGGAAATCCTAGCTTTTGTGAGCGCAAGAACCAAGGGCCATAGCTTACGTAACCCACTGCAGATACATAGCCGCATCCAACAAGGGCTTGTCGTATCAGCCTCGGTACACCGCTTAAACCTGCGAAGAAGACAGCAATCAGACGTGCTTGAGCCATTGATAGCGGAGCAAGATCTGTTTCTGGCGAGTTCTGTGGCCTAGCCCAATCTAATAACAGCGCTGGACTACTTTGCAATCTGCTAATCTCAATGCCTGCTAAGATTCGCTCGGTCATGAAATAGAGAGACGCAGCAAGTCTTCTTTCCAGCCTGTGCAGAGCACCTATTGCACAGATGCCTAGCACTAGAGGGCTTGGAGCAGTCATCAGATCCAAAGTCGGGAGGTGCAGGAAGGGAAAATGTATATGAAAGACTTGGAGATAACTATCGAAGCACTGTTGGAGTGCTGTTGTGTTAGGAAACTGAAATTCGTTGAGTTGCTCAGTCGTAAGATGAGCCTTTAAGTCCGCGAAGCAATGAGCTTTTACATTTTCGGTGATGGTTAAACCATACTGGTTGGTCGCTCGCGGTGGTAACTTGGGCTGAGTGTAGTCTTGATGTGCCATAGACGTACCAGAGCTTGGAACGCGCGTACTGAATTGAAGGCCTGTCTCTTCCTCCGGCTCTTGCGGATGTAAGAACTGATTGAAATCTGCCGATGCCATATCTGACTGTTCCGAGTCTACAAACTGACTTTCATCAGTCGGAAGAGCGAAGTGGCCGAAAACCTGACCGTAGAACGGGTCAAAGAAATCTGACGACAGGCCATTGCTAAACTCTAGTTGGTCTTCAGATGTGGTTAAGTAATAGTCGAGAGACGATGTTGAATCCGCTGTCCCAGTAGCATCAGATAAAGATAAGCACTCATTTTCCGAGGTTTCAATTCGCCGAGCGTCGACATCTGCGGCCACAGTGATAGCCGCAGTCGCATTTGCAAGCTCTACCTCTAATCTTTGTCTCTTTGACAGCGGAGCCGTCTTGTTCTGAGCACCTGAAGCTGGAGACAGCAGAGAGCTCTTGTGGATAGTCTTCTCGTGTCGTGTTGCCAGGTCTCTGAGAAGGATTGTCAGCTGAAGGCAGTCTTAGGACCCAACTGACACGAGCTTACCTGCGAGCGTATCGCCGAGAACAGATACGACATGAGAATGGTTTTTCTTGAGAATCTAGTTGCTATTAGTTCAAGCATTGTAAGTTTGGGAAGGGAAATGCGTTCGCACGGCTTTGCTGATGGCGATTTCGATGTTCCCCCCTTTTGAAGGATTTAGGGCACAGCTGACAAGTGTGAACTTCCTGTGGCCGTTCTTGTAAGGGAAAGACAGACATGCCCTTGGTCATGGCGGGCGGTTCTATAACGGAACCCATTGACATGACGACTTTTAGGGTGTGATCATCTGAAGGACAGTCGTCAAGTAACGAAGGCGGTGTGTTCGGAGGCCAAGAGCTGTGGCGGCCACGTGACAAGCTAACGTGCGGGGTTTGTGGAGACGTGTGTGTCTGTGCGCGCGGTCATGGGATGTGCCGCACGCGATCCAGATGGCATTTTTGACGACACTGACAGTTATTGGAGAAAAGGTCAGGGAGATTGACAGTATGCCGTCCTGCGAAAAGATCCCAATATCTAGATGAGCTGGCAAACATAGTGTTGGTTAGTCCGTTTTTATGGGTGACTAGACCCCCTACAGTACTTCAACACCGCTCCTGGTTGTCTGAGCAACGCTTATAACTAATAGGAAGCAACCCATGGCCTGGCATACCACACTTCTAGGGGTTGGTAAGGCTTGCTGGTTATTATTCTGCGCCAGGTGATGGATAACATGCGTCCACACGAAGAGGCAACTATTGCTAAGCACAAGCTCACGTACATTATAGAGCTTAAATTCTTGGACATAACAAGCAACCTGGTGACTTCGATGCATCTGATCTGCTGGCGATACATCAAGTCCTCGGCCACTAGCACTATACTTCACGTATGACATTCGATGCTTGTTCTTCCCCTCCTTTGAAGCGTTGGCTGGACTCCTCGGCATATGGCAGCTCTTTGCGACACGGCCTTATGATTGTTTGATAGAGTGGCGTCGTTTATCTTCTTTGTATGGCGCAGACTGTACAGTCTATTCGATTTGATTAGATATGAACTTTTTCGTCAATCGCGGGATGTATAATTCGCTTACCGCTTTGATAATCTTCTGGGGAGACCCCTTTGAGCCCCAAGTTACCTCCACGGTGGTCCCATTGACAGCGTATTCTGCTCGGATGATGCCGAGAGAGATTGTGTCTCTAAACCAATAGCTGTAGCACCGGGACACGGCGCATCCAATGGTCACGCCTTCCACAGACACGGTGCTTCCCTCCACTGCCCCTAGAAGGCCGCGAGGCATCTCCATGTACTCGTACGTTTCCGATCGAAAAAGAGACGCATAGACATCAGCTACGTCTTCTTTGTCCCACACAAGCGTCACGAGCTTGTTAGGTGGGGTGTCTTTGATCTTGTGCAGAGCATCACGACCGATGAAGTCGTGCTCAAAATTGACAAGCCATCCCCAGCCTAGGTCAAAAGGTGTGAAGTGATATGCGACAGGATCTGTGCCATTACTACCATGAGCTTTTGAGATAGCCAACTCAAAGTCAAATCCGATGTCTCGTGCGAATTTTCGGAAGTTTGCAAGTTGCTTGTCCTCGACAGGTGCGTGGACAGCTGGAATGAAATCAATCGATGGCGTTGCGAAAGCTGCTTCGACCTAGAATTGTCGTGTCAGCAAGTCATCTCGATTAGTTCTAAATTAATGCACATCAGCCTACATGATTGACGCATTTTGCGCGGGCACCTAGTCGGCGGATGTTATACTTTTGGCCAGCATCGACAATAATGCTGAAGATCTTTTTTGCGTCTTTCATTGGGCCCCAAAGCTCAAACCCTAGCTCGCCAGATACACCTTGCCGCAAGCAAAGGAATTTGTTGTCGTTGATTGAGAGTTCCTTCCAATACATGAATTTGATGTCTCGAACACCCTTGTCTGTGATTTCGTCCAGGAGCTGAACACTCTTTGGCCCTTGAACTTGGAGAAGGAACCAATCATCAGTGACGAGCTCAAGGGAGGCATTGAACCTTTTGCTCCCAAATTTGAACTGATATACGAGCCAAACGGTACCAGGACCACCCGTGAATATGAAATCGTCCTCTTTAAGCATCAAGATAAGGCCATCGCCAATAATGCGTCCGTTCTCCTGGCAGAAGATTGCGTGCTTGGCTTGACCAGGCGAGAAGTTCGGCCAATGATTGGTTGAGATGTGCTCAAAAAAGGCCTGAGCCTCTGGTCCAGTCACCCGTGCTTTCCCAAGGGAGGACCAGTCGCCTATATAGCAGTCGGTTTTCCATGAAACACTCTCGTCGATCCAGCCGGTATATTCGTAGGCTTCAACGACCTGACCGAAGCGGGACCATGTGTTGACCGTCAGGTCAATAGGGACGGCAGGTGAGAGATGCGCTACATGAGTTTGCTCCCCGTTGTCCCACCATGGTTGATCGCCCTGCTGATCTTGTGTTTGGGAGTCCATCTTAGCTCGATTTCGAAGGTTTGCTGTGCAAAATATAAAGAACGGTAGTTAGCTGACACACTCTGTTGAACGTCTCATATTTATCAATATTCCCTACCTCTCCAACTAAGCCGAGCTTTGAGTCCCAGTACGGTGTGAGTTGTGGTGGGGGCATGAGAAATAATGTCTCCACAGTAACATGAGGGGGACCCACATCTCCCGATTGGGTAATGTGGGATGGCGGCGGGCGATCGGTGCTGCAAAGGCCATGGTATATGTCTCGTTGATTCGAGAACAGGGGTCTTGCTTACTGCTTTCAAATAAGCTCCTTGACGGGGCAAATCCCAATTTATATTAGTGAGTCAATTACTTCGATCGACCAAGAATGATTGGCCAAGGCCGATTGAGCACGACGCTTATCAAACAGTTAAAGTACGTTCCCTAGTGTGCGATTCACAGAATCAGACAAGAATAGTGACGTTCGTGCTTTCTATCTACAGTTCACGGGTGTGGATGCCTAGACGGTGGTCCAGCGTCCATTTCTCTTGAATTAGTGGCCTTGGGCAACAACAGTATACGCCAACACATATATTCACTGTTCTAGAATTTCAATGAGGTCTCGAACTCGGGTGCTGCAGCAGCTAGTCGCATTCTTAAATTCACTATTAGATTTTCACAGAATATCAATTCAGCACCACTTCATCTCTGTTCCCTGCCCAAAAACCGATTATTTCTACTTTGACAGAGACTCAACAGAATTCAAACATGCAAAAAATCATAAGGGTGGACCGAGAGGCCCACAAAGATTTACGCACGTTACTTGTAGTACTGCGTCATATCATGTGCCAGCCCCAACACACCCTGTCATTGAATGATTAGAAGAGCCGCAAGAGTCTAGTGCTTTGTGAAGGTGACTTACAAGCTGGAAGGCGACTGACACCTCGTCATTCTTATCTGCCTCCCGCATCGCAGCGATTCCGGGATCGTTAGCTTCCACTTCATCCGGATCCGACGACATCCTCTTGAGAAAGGATTCAGAGACCACGCGAGTAAACTGTTCGTACTTCTCCCGTCGGACTTGATCATACATGTCGAGGATTTTGGGGTCTGCGCGGTCGTCATGGATGCCCGCAAGGCAGTCAAATAAATCTCCTACGTCGACTAAGCCACCAGTGAGGCCCATACCACCACTACCAATGTTAGAGGAATACTAGGGATTGCAACATCAGGTATATTCCCCAGAATGCACTTACAAGGGATTGCAGAGGTGAGCGGAGTCGCCCGCCAACAAGAACCTTCCTACTCGCATCTTTGGTGCGAGCCTTTGGTGGACTTTGTAGGGACTGAAGTTGGTGAGCTCATATTGGTCAATTCTGGGGCTTCCTGGGAGCATGGCTTCAAATTTGGCAGGCTGTCTCTGTCTGTACTCCTCAAGAGTCAGGCCTGGGATGTCTCCATAGCTCACGCGCCATAAGCCATCCTTCTGAATGCGTGCGGCCATAAAGTAGTTCTCTGGGTGGACGACAAAGTTTGAGCCGACCCAGCCATACTTGTCAAAGTCGTAGTATACCTGGTCCAAGTCAGTCCTCGTGCTACTTCTTATAGCGAAACGATAGATGGTTGGAAATGCTCTCACATTGGTTGCGATGATTGTCAGGTCCCAAGTGTACCCAGGAAACTCATCACCAAATAGCTGCCTGCGGATGATACTGTTGGCACCATCGCATCCGACCACATAGTCAGCCGTGAGCTCCTTCACACCCTCCGGTGTGCTAACAATGACAGTCGCCTGATGATCATCCTGACGGATCTCATCGACTCGATGACCCCATTTCACTGTAGCCAATGGCTCCTTCTCCAAATCTTCAAGAGCCATTTTGCACAGATGATTGAGCGGCAAGCAGGATATGCGGTCCGGATTATCCCTCAGTTTGCTGTTCAGAATTTGAGCCAGCACGGTGCCATCAGGTTTACGCCACCAGGCTCCTTCTACCTCAATGCCTTGTTCACGAACTCTTTCCAACAGGCCCACTCTGTCGAGCACGCGATTTGCAGCCGGCCCATAATGCGTCGCTCTTGGTCGGTCGTCTAATTGCGGGGACATGTCGAGGCATTCAACGCGAATTCCATGCTTGGCCAACAGCAGGCACAGCACAAGGCCGGATGGTCCAGTTCCGACTACGATCACCTACAGTTGAAAGTGTCAGTTCACTCGTGATCATTCTGCTCAAAGGCCAGTTATCGAGCTAACTTTCTTCAGACCTGTACACTCATTGACTGTCATCTTGACTTTTTGGCTTTTGCTTTTTGGCCGTTTGAGATTGGTCCAAGGAAGCAAATCGTTAGTGTAATAAGTGCAACGAGTATCAAGTCTCCGTGACTTTTGACGTTCTGATTACGATGCAAGCAATACTTGTTGTAGAGCGATCTAATGGACCCGTGGACACATAGTAAGTTTGGACATCATACATCCTCTGACACGCAGTCCATGCTCGGCATCCCTCATACCCTAATCCATTCATGATCTGTGTAGATCAACTGCTGGCAAAACAGAGTTGCGGGGGTGTTAGCGCGTATCCGCTGCTGGTGTTCCCAGTACGGCAATGCGGGTGTTCCCAATGCGGCAATGCGGGTTTTCCCAATACGGCAATGCGGGGAACAAAGGTAGTTGAATAATTACAATGGCCTTGAACAGATGAGAAAGGAGGTCACTCGTGATAATGCAATGCTCTGCCCCAGATCACTTGATCGTCGTGTTGAGCAATGCGGGATGGCGGGATTCAGCCAGCCTTGCTGTGGCTCAACAAGCTAGTCACGTGCTATTTTGCGGCAGCCCGAAGGTACCTACAACCCACGCACAAGACCTGCTGCTCCCTACAACGTCGCTGAAAAGGGCTGCAAATGCTGCGACAGGTACAAATGGGCCTTAAGATTCACTTGACGCCCTTTTTAGGATATAATAATGATGTTATACCCGTGTCGTCCGTAAAAGACAGCTGCTGGCCTTGGAGGAGTCTGGTGTTCTCTAGCCAACAGCGCAAGAATCTGCTAAGGCGCTAGACGCACGGCTAGGAACACCAGAATCCCATAATATTCGCACGAGGCCTGTAGCTCTACACAGCAAAGAGCAAAGGGGCTGGAAATGCTAGAATAGATGCATATAGACCTAAAAAAGCATTACCTGTTTTTTCTTTTAAAGATCACAGCAGCAATATAGAAGCTGCAGACCCATTGCGCATAATGTGGGATTCTGCTGTTCCTAGCGTCTAGCGCCTCGCTTATAATGGTTATCGGAATACCTGTGGCGCACATGACTTTGGCACAGGAAGCCAGCATCTACCCACCC
>JUDZ01008869.1:0-12609 GCA_000812845.1 Stagonosporopsis tanaceti | reverse complement strand
ATCGCTATCGGAATCCGGAGCCGCAGCCGCTATTCTGATGGGTACCATATATTACGGAGCAGGGAACGTGTTTTGGTTCGGAACCCTGCTTCTTTTTTTCATAACGTCTACACTGCTTTCCCGGTACGGGAAACAGCGGAAGGCCGACCTGGAGAAATCCTATGCCAAGACAGGCCGGCGGGATGCAGGTCAGGTATTCGCCAATGGCGGAATCGGTATGGTGCTGTGTCTGTTAAACGCATGGTTCCCGTCCGATCTGTGGGTATTCCTGTTTATAGGTGTTATGGCTACGGTAACGGCGGATACCTGGGCCACGGAGTTAGGCAGCCTTAGTCGGAAGCCTCCGCGCTCCGTGCTGAACGGCAAGGTGCTGACCGCCGGCGAATCCGGCGGCGTCTCCTGGGTCGGCTCCACGGCTGCAGCGGTAGGGAGCATACTGATTGGGGCAGGCGGATGGTTGCTTGCTGGATGGAGCGGCATGGATGCAGAGATATGGCCGTATGTCCTGGCAGCCCTTACGGGCGGATTGGTGGGAGCTTTTGCCGATTCGTACCTCGGAGCGACTTTACAAGTGATGTATCGCTGCCGTGCGTGCGGCAAATCAGTGGAAGTATCTCAACACTGCGGCCAAGATACGGTGCGCATGCGCGGATATGCTTGGATGTCCAATGATGCAGTTAATTTGGTCAGTTCACTTCTCGGCGGCGCGGCGGCTTATGGGATTGCCGTGCTGATTGCGTTATAATGTATCCATCTTACCGATGAAACAACGATCAACGAAATCTATAGATGTAAGTAGGGATCATAACAATGAATATTTTGACCGTCGAACAGGTAACAAAAAGCTATGGAGACAAAATTCTGTTTCAAGATGCGTCCTTCGGAATGGAGGATCAGGATAAAGTCGGCATTATCGGTGTTAACGGCACGGGGAAATCCACGTTTATGCGAGTCATCGCAGGGCTAGAGCCGCCCGACTCCGGTAAAATATCGATGGGCAATCGCATCCGGGTGCGTTACCTGGCACAGAACCCGGAGTTCGATCCGGATAAAACCGTCCTGCAGCAGGTGTTTGAGGGTGATCTTCCGGAGATGAAGGCGGTGCGGGAGTACACCGAAACGATGGAACTGCTGGAGCTGCATCCGAGTCATGAGGAGCTGCAGCAGAAACTACTGAAGCTCAATCAGACCTTGGATACGCTGCAGGCGTGGCAGCTTGAAAGCGATGCGAAAACCATCCTGTCCAAGCTGGGGATTCGGAATTATGAAGCGAAGATGGGTACGCTGTCGGGCGGCCAGCGTAAGCGAGTGGCATTAGCCGCCGCTTTGATTCAGCCTTCCGATTTGCTCATTTTGGACGAGCCGACAAACCATATTGATAATGAATCCGTCGCCTGGCTGGAGCAGTATTTGCAGAAGCGTCGCGGTGCGCTGCTCATGATTACGCATGACCGGTATTTTCTGGACCGGGTGGCGAATGTCATGCTGGAGTTAGATCACGGACGATTGTTCCGATACGAGGCAAATTACAGCCGTTTTCTGGAGCTGAAGGCAGAACGCGAGGAGCGTGAGGCTGCTTCGGAGCAAAAGCGTCAGAATTTGCTGCGGAGCGAGCTTGCCTGGATTCGCAGAGGTGCCAAGGCCCGTACGACCAAGCAGAAGGCGAGAATTGAGCGCTTCGAGAAACTCAAGGATCAGGAAATGGTGCACAGCTCGGGTGAACTTGATGTCTCAGTCGCCTCCACCCGCTTGGGACGCAAAATTCTGGAGATCGAAGGACTCCGGAAGAAGATCGACGACAAAACGTTAATTCAGGACCTTTCCTACATCGCTGTTCCCGAAGATCGAATTGGCATCGTAGGCCCCAACGGCAGCGGCAAATCCACGCTGCTGAATCTGATTGCCGGGCGGATTCAGCCAGATGGCGGGGAAGTCGTGCTGGGACCGACGGTTAAGCTCGGTTATTTCACGCAGGAGCACCAGGAAATGGACGGCAGTCAGCGCGTGATTGAGTATATCAAGGATGAGGCAGAGGTTGTCCGCACGGCGGATGGCTCGGCGATTACCGCGGCCCAGATGCTGGAGCGATTCCTGTTCCCGCCCGCGCTGCAGTGGACGCCGATTGCGAAGCTGTCCGGAGGCGAGAAGCGCCGGTTGTATCTGCTGCGGGTACTGATGAGCGCACCGAATGTGCTGCTGCTGGATGAACCGACGAATGATTTGGACATCCAGACATTGTCCGTCTTGGAGCAGTATTTGGATGAGTTTCCGGGCGTCTGTATCGTGGTATCCCATGATCGCTTTTTCCTGGATCGAACCGTGGACAAGATTATGGCGTTTGAGGGGAACGGAGAGATTCGTGTCCATGTCGGCTCTTACAGCGAATATGCGGAATGGATGCAGCGCCATGGTAGTGAAGCTGCCGGGAGTAAGGCGGAAGCATCCAGTTCCAAGTCTGCTTCGGGGAACAATGATGGCACGGATAGCGATTCAGCTAAAGAAGCGCCGCGAGAGCGCTTGAAATTCAGTTACAAAGAACAGCGGGAGTATGAGCAGATTGACGGTCTCATTGAAGCAGCAGAGAGCAAGCTGGCATCCATTCAATCGGAGATGGAGACCGCCGGCAGCGATGCAGCCAGACTTCAGGAGCTGATGAAGGCTCAAGAGGAAACGGAGCGTGAGCTGGAGCATCTGATGGAACGCTGGACCTATTTGAACGAGCTCGCGGAGAAGATTGAACAGAGCAAGAAATCGTAATGATTCTAAGCGATCCATATCAATAACAAAGGGGCGTCCCCAGGCATAAAGCCTTGGCGGGACGTCCCTTTGTTAGATTAAAGTTTCAGCGATGCTGAGACGGTCCTCTATGAAAGTACGTAAATAAATGTTGTTTATGAATGATTTACCTTACGTAGGCTGCCAACAGCTTAACGGTGTTAAGAACGGCTTGTTTATGCGTTCTTTCCATGGCATGGGATGCATGAACGCCGGGACCGATCAGCGCGGCCTTGATGTTGCTGCCCGCGGAAAGCGCCGCCGAAGCGTCAGAGCCGTAATGAGGGTAGACATCCACCGCATAAGCAATGCCTTCACTTTCGGCCAACTGGATCAAACGGCTGGTCATGTCATAGTCATAGGGACCGGATGAATCCTTCGCACAGATGGATACATCGGTTTCCTTGCAGCTTAGGTCATCGCCGATGCAGCCCATATCAACCGCAATCATTTCATTGATGTCGGCAGGAATGTAGGCTGCGCCATGTCCCACTTCTTCATAGTTCGAGATGAGAAGCTTCACATTGTGTTTAGGTTTCCAGTTATCCCGCTTCATACTTTCGAGCAAGCCGAAGAGGGCGGCAACGCTGGCTTTGTCATCCAGATGGCGCGATTTGATATACCCGCTTGGCGTAATGACCGGACGAGCATCAAAGGATACAAAATCTCCAACCCCAATGCCGAGTTTCTTCACATCATCGGCCGACTCCACCAGCTCGTCGATCCGGACCTCCATATGGGCTTCCTGGCGCTTGAAATCACGTGCATCGCTGTACACATGAACGGAAGGATGCGTGGACAGGATGGTGCCTGTATATTTTTTGCCGCTGCGAGTGTGGATGATGCAGTATTCATTCTCAATGCTGTTCATCATGTATCCGCCAACGGAGGTAAGCCGGAGTGTGCCCTCTGATTTCACGGCACGAACCATCGCGCCAAGCGTGTCCACATGGGCGCTCAGTCCAACTGTACGGCTGCCGTCTTGTCCAGGAACGGACAGGATGGCACCGCCTTTTTCATTCCATTCCAGCGAGACATTCAGCGAAGCCGCTTCCTGTTCGATCCGCATCATAATGTCTTGGGTGTATCCGGTAGGGCTCGGTGTATCGAGCAGTTCTTTTAGCAGGTCCAGCACATAAGTTTCATTCGGTTGTATCGACACGAATTGTTAAGCCTCCTTGTTTCAAACGAACAGCCCTCCCTATTCAGCAGCGGGGGCGTCCTTCTCTTCTTTCTTGCTGTCCTCTTCGGCAGCTTGTACTTCAGGGGTGTATCCCGTTACTTCACGGATATGTATAAGTTGCTCCGCTAACGAACGGATTTCCTTCTGCATTTGATATTGACGGTAAATGCCGAACGTGCCGACAATCAGTCCCCCGATCAGTGAGCACCCGATAATCAGCAGAATCAGCGGTACATTGACTGTGCCGAATAACAGATTCACTTCGACCGGATTGACGTTGATGACGGCGAATACAGCCGTAATCAGGGCAAACAATAAGGCTGCGATTAGCGACCATTGAATTTTCATGGGGAACACCTCCTTCCTCCAAACAGTATAAAATCCCTTGTCTGTAAAGGGCAAGGGATTTTATTCCACTGGTCAATTTAAGAATCGCTCATCCTGCGATAGAGGCTGTTTATTTCGTCAATTGCTCCATTTGGCTGATGATGTCTTCAAACACGCTCATTGCCTCACGAATCGGCTCTGGTGAGGACATATCCACGCCGGCCTTCTTGAGAATGTTAATGGAGTAATCGCTGCCGCCGCTCTTCAGGAAGCCGAGGTAGCGGTCAACGGCAGGCTGGCCTTCTTCAAGGATTTGCTTGGAGAAGCTGGTCGCAGCCGAGAAGCCAGTCGCGTATTTGTACACATAGAAGCTGTTGTAGAAATGAGGAATCCGTGCCCATTCCATGCCGATCTCCTTATCCACCTGCATGCCTTTGCCGTGATATTTCACGTTCAGCTCATAATAGATGTCGGATAGATCTTGAGGAGTCAGGGATTCGCCGCTCTCCGCGCGTTCGTGCACAATCTTCTCGAACTCGGCAAACATCGTTTGACGGAATACCGTGGTCCGGAATTGATCGGCATAGTAGGTGAGCAGGTACATTTTTTGCTTCGGATCCTTGGCGTTTTTCAGCAAGTAATCCATCAACAACGCTTCGTTCGTGGTGGATGCTACTTCAGCCAGGAAGATGGTGTATTGGGCATCACGGTATTTCAGGGCGTTGTCGGAATAGTAGGAGTGAAGCGCATGACCCATCTCATGAGCAAGGGTAAACATGCTGTTCAGGTTATCTTTATGATTCAGCAGCACATAAGGATGGGTGCCGTAAGCGCCCCAGCTGTATGCGCCGGTCCGTTTGTTCTCATTCTCATATACATCGATCCAGCCGTTGTCATATCCGGCTTGCAGGCTGCTGAGATAATCTTCACCAAGCGGCGTAAGGCCTTCCTTGGTCATTTGCTTTGCTTCTTCGTAAGTGATGTCCCACTTGTACTCTTCTACGAGCGGTGCGAACAAATCGTACATGTGAAGCTCATCCACGCCCAGCAGCTTCTTGCGGAGCTCCATGTACCGGTGGAGGAGCGGCAGGCTCTCGTGAATGGTGTCGATCAGGTTGGTGTAGACTTCCTTCTGAATGTTATCGCCATAGAGCGCCATTTCGAGAACGGAAGGGTACTTGCGCACGCGGGAATAGAACATATTTTTGTTTACATTGGCACTCAGCGTAGCCGCAATCGTGTTTTTCTGCTTGCCATAGGTTTCGTACACGGCTTTGAAAGCACGCTCGCGAACTTCGCGGTTCGGGCTTTCCAGGAATTGAATATAGTTGCCGTGCGTGAGCTCGACTTCCTTGCCGTCTTCGTTTTTGATTTTCGGGAATTTCATATCCGCATTGTTCAGCATGCCGAAAATGGTCTGTGGCGCAGAGGAGAGGTTGCCGACTTGAGCCAGCAGCGCTTCTTCGGTCTTGGACAGTACATGCGCTTTCTCCCGTTTCATTTCGGACAGCGTAAATTTGAATTCCTTAAGCGAAGGGTCTTCAATCAGTTTGTCTAGCTCCGCTTCAGACAAGGATAGAATTTCCGGCGTGATGAAGGAGAGGGCTTCTCCGGCTTCGACATTCAATTTTTTGGCTTTGGCAGATAGCGCCTGATATGTAGGGTTCGCTGTATCTTCATCATGATGCATATGAGCATATACGTATAAACGTTCGGCATGATATGAGATTTCATCTTCGAGCTCGAAGCATTCCTTGATGGAAGCCGCGTTGGTTAACTTGCCTTGATAATCGGCTGTGCGTTTCAGAAGATTTTTCAGCTCCGCAAAGTTCGCATCCCATGCCTTCTGGTCAGCGAATAAATCTTCAAGCTTCCATTGATGCTCTTTAGGGACATCAGCGCGTTTTAACAATTGTTCCATGGAAATCCTCCTTGAATGATATGTATTAGTTGGAGTCCGGGTTCCTTCAGATAAGACTTCGTTGCGGGTAGTGGATAGAGCGATCAGGCAGATTGCAATTGTCATGCTGAGCACCTTGGCGCCTCTCATGGCATAATACCTCCTCGAATTGAAGCATCGAGCGATAGTATGCCGCGTACCCGCTAATTTCATCCTATAAATTTACAAGGAACCCGGATTCAAGAAACTGTATACAATAAGGTAAAAGGCAAACAAGATGAAGGCGACGGCAATCAGGGCCATCCCCTTCCTCAGTCTTGGCGGTATCTTATCCCGGTACATGATCATGACGGCACCGAGACTGAACGCGAGAATAATGAAGATGACAATATTCGTATAATCCATGCGCTACACCTGCTTAAAAGCAGCCATCATTTCTCTCCACTCATCTTCCCGGCCTTCAAAATCTGCTTTGGGGAAACGGTTTTGAGCCCAGTGCATCAAGGCTGGCCGACTCATAAAGGTATGGGTCTCTTCGCCCCACTGGTCAGAAATTTCGCGTAGAACGATGTACCGGCCCTGAACTTCAACCGTCATCATGTTCCACTTGTCTTTTTTGTATATTTCATGTTTTTTGATCATATGCATTCTCCGTTTGCTACTTAGGCTTTTGGGTAAATGATAACGCACTAGCGGGCGTAAAAGCAAATAATCTTCTGTTAAATAGTGGTTCAAAAAAAGCCTCTTAGGGCGAATTGACGGATTGCATTGTCAGAAAACATGGGATATAATATGGATATTCGCCATAGATGGCGGTATTTTTAGGAGGTTGTTCATTTGAAAGGTACAGTTAAATGGTTTAACGCAGAAAAAGGTTACGGCTTCATTTCCGTTGAAGGTGGCGAGGATGTATTCGTACACTTCTCCGCAATTCAAGAAGAAGGCTTCAAGAGTTTGGAAGAAGGTCAAGCGGTTGAGTTCGACATCACTGAAGGTAACCGTGGTCCTCAAGCAGCCAACGTAACAAAACTGTAAGTTAGCTCCCAATACGGAGATCTTATAGAATTACCAAGGCATGAAGCACAGTTCTCGGTTTTGAGAACTGTGCTTTTTTGTATTCTGATGGGTCAAGCTATTGCATCAGCAACAAAGGCAAGTACGGATGGATTTTTGATCCGTACTTGCCTTTGTTGTTTTAGAGTAAGCGAGGAAAGTCCAAACGGATCCTCTAAGCGCTGATTCCGCCAACATTCATATCCTCCGGCTTGGCAAAGAGGTGCCGGTAAAGAAACCCGAGACCAGCGATAAAGGCCAGGAGGGCTGCAAGCTGGTAGAAGGCCGGTCTTCCTGCCGTTTCGAACAGCAAACCACCGAAGGCTCCGCTGAGAAGTCCTGAAACGCTTGACCAGAAGATAATGAATAGAGCCATGCCGGTCGCGCGGTACTGCCAAGGAATGATCCTTGTAATATAACGTACGGCGGTTACATAGAACACGCCGAAGGTAATGCTGTGAAGTGACTGAACCGCGAGCACAGACAACGGATCATCTGCCAGGGCCATGAGCAGGAAACGGAGCGCAAACATCAAGCTTGCAAAGGTCAGCAGCGGCAGCTCCTTCATCTTGTCGCCATACTTGCTCAGCAGGAAGAAAATCGGGATCTCGCTGCCAGCCGAGACCATTAAGGACCAGCCGATGAGTCCTTCGCCCGCACCGAGCTCGGATAAGGTAAGCGTAAGAAAGGCTTCGTTCATACGGTGGGCGACGGCAAGGCAGAAGGTGCAGCCGAAGAACCACAATATTTCTTTGGAACGCAATATTTTGAGGAGGGCTCCCAGCTCGACAGGCTCTGACTTGGCAGCAACTCCGTCGCGGAGAAGAAACGAGCAGAGCAGCGTGAACACGCCGATTCCGATGCCGATCGCCAGTGTGACCGACGCGCCTGCGGCACCGATGGCATATCCAATGGCAACCGCGAAGAACGCATAGCCAAGTGAGCCGAATACGCGAATGACGGTAAAGCTGCGTCCGTACCTCTGTGCCGTTTGAATGGCCATCGTATCTGCCAGGGGATAGACCGGATAGTAGAAAAAGTAAAACAGACTGATCGTAAACAATACAACGCCGAAGCTGGAAACCTGCCACAACACAAGCATCGTGACAAGCTGTCCGATAATCAGAATGTTCATGATCCGTTTGATAGTCCGGTATTTGTCGCTGGTGTAACTCCAAATCATATTGGAGAACATGGATATAAGCGGGCCGATGGCATACAGATAACCGATCTGCGCACTGCTGAAGCCGATTTCTTTGAAATATAGCGGGAAATAGGAAATGACGAGGGCTGTCGTGCCAAAAATCGTAAACATAAAGGCGCGCAGCCAATTCTGATCCGGTCTGGGCGTAGCGGGAAGTTTCATGCTGGGGATCTCCGTTCTTTTCATGAGCCCATATATTTAACTCTATTTGTGAGGTTCATGGTCTGTTATTTAGCTCCGACTAGTATATAACATATCGCAGGATGGAGATAGATGGATTATAGGACGCGCTCAATTACCATACGCCGTCAATGATTTGTGTTATTTGTGCAAAATGAACGATCATATTATAATAGGTTTGATTTGGATAGGTATAAAAAGACAACCATGTGGAGGCAGAGTTCATTGAATAATCAAGAGCTAAGCCGTAAAGTTCCGCGCAGTCCGGTCGGGCTGATGAGCCGGGTGTATAAATTCATACTTCCGGAAGTGCGGATCGAATTGGAGAAGTGGCGCCGGGAGGCTGAGCAAATTCCGGATGAGGAGCTACGAAAGCAGGCACTGGCCAGTATAGATAATAAAAGATTTCACTGCCAGGGCGGTGCGGTGTATGCCGCAGCCAATCTGCCGGAGAAGCATATTCTCATTCCATTGATTGTAGCTTACCAGACAATTAGCGATTATCTCGATAATTTATGTGACCGCAGTACTTCGCTGGATCCAGCGGATTTCAGACAGCTCCATCAGTCGATGCTGGATGCTGTTACGCCTGAGACTGAGCCGGCCGATTATTACGCTCTCCGGACCGAAAGGGAGGATGGAGGTTACCTTCTCCGTCTTGTGCAGAAATGCCGGGATTGCATCGGTCAATTATCAGGATATGAAGCGGCAAAGCCCTACATAAGGGATTTGGCTGGGCTGTATACCGATTTGCAGGTACACAAGCACATCCATCCGGATAAGAGAGAAGCGGCATTGCTTGAATGGTGGTCCCAGCATGCACACCGGACACCGCATCTGCGGTGGAACGAGTTTGCGGCTGCAACGGGATCAACCTTGGGTGTGTTCATGCTATTCTTGGCTGCAACCGATCCGTTTCTGGATGACGAGGATGCATCGTCCATTCATGCGTCTTATTTTCCGAATGTATGCAGTCTCCACATTATGCTGGATTATCTTATTGATCAAGACGAAGACAGGCTGGGTGGCGATCTGAACTTTTGTAATTATTACGAAGATGCCGATACGATGCTGAACCGTATAGCTTCCATAGTTGAGTGGGCCCGGAAGGATGTCAGAACAATTCCCTCGACCCCTTTTCATCGTATGATCATTGAGGGGTTACTGGCGTTATATTTATCCGATCCAAAAGTCAGCGAGCAGCAACTGGTTCGCTCCGTATCCAAACGTTTGATGAAGAAGAGTCCGATGACCCGGATCTTTTTCTACGTCAACAGCCGATGGATTCGTAAGCATAAAGCATGAGTGACATTGAAGGAGGAAACGAAACATGGCAGAGGTTAAAAAAATTGCAGTTCTTACAAGTGGTGGTGATTCCCAAGGGATGAACGCAGCGCTTCGCGCCGTTGTACGCAGCGGTATGTATTATGGTCTTGAAGTATATGGGATTCAGCGCGGTTACCAAGGACTTCTGGAGAACGATATTATTAAAATGGATCTTCGCAGCGTAGGGGATATCATCCAGCGCGGAGGCACAATCCTTCGTTCCGCCCGCTGCGAAGAATTCAAGACGGCGGAAGGGCAGCAGAAAGGTGCCGACATTCTGAATCAGCATGGCATCGACGGATTGGTCGTTATCGGAGGAGATGGCTCTTACCATGGGGCGAACAAGCTCAGTAAACTCGGAATCAAAACGATGGGCCTTCCAGGAACGATTGATAACGATATTTCCTATACGGATTATACGATCGGCTTTGATACAGCCGTTAGCGTCGTTGTAGACGCCGTTAATAAATTGCGCGACACCATGTCTTCCCATGCACGCTCATCCGTTGTAGAGGTTATGGGACGCCACTGCGGCGACATTGCGCTCCATGCGGGTCTTGCATCAGGCGCAGAGACCATACTGGTGCCGGAAGTAGAGTATAACCTTGATGAAGTGGCAGCCCGTTTGCGCGAGAATTTTGCAAAAGGCAAACGTCACAGTATCATCATCGTAGCGGAAGGCGTCGGACGCGGCGAGGACATCGTATGTGATCTTAAAGAGTGCCATGCCTCAATCGATGCACGGGTAACGGTGCTTGGACATATCCAGCGCGGTGGTGCTCCGACTCCGTTTGACCGCAACCTGGCCAGCCGTCTTGGCGATTTTGCGGTTCGCTCTCTGATTGACGGACATTCCGATAAAGGATGCGGTATCATCAAGGGCGAGCTGGTCCTCACGGATATTGACAAGGTCGTTAACACGAAGAAAGAATTTAACCGTGAGCTTTACGATTTGGCATTGCGATTGTCCCAATAATTTAGGTTTCTGCCTAATTTTTGATGATAAGCAAAAAGACCGTCTCTCATTGCAGAACGCATTTCTGCATGGAGACGGTCTTTTTTTAACGATAAGATTCAGAGGCTTACCACCCATAACACGTAAGAAAAACTCCACGCTAAATACGGTCTGTCCTCTGTAAAGGATACTTAGGATGCGGAATGGGATGGAGTTTGCATCTGGCGTGCGTACTTGCGTTGAACTTTGACCAGACGCAAAAGCATCAGGGCAGCGCCGACGGCAAGGCCTGTGATTAACCCGATCCAGTAGCCGAAGGCTTGCCAATCGGTGTAGTTGGCGAGTACATATCCTACAGGCAGGCCAATCACCCAGAACGACAGAAAAGCAAGCATGAAAGCGACATTCACGTCTTTATAGCCTCGCAGCGCCCCTTGAGTCGGCGTGGCGATAGCGTCCGAGATCTGGAAGAAAATCGCGAACAGCAGGAACTGCTGGATCAGCGCCACGACCGCAGGCTCGTTAGAATATAATCCGGCGACCTGGCTGCCGGCCATAAACAGGATGACGGCCGTGATCAGCGATAGGATAACGGCTGTGCTGATGCCAAGTTTAGCGTACTTCCAGGCATCCTTCATGCGTCCAGAGCCGGCCTCGAAGCCTACCAGGATCGTCAGACTCATGCATATGCTTAACGGCAGCATGTACAGTGTCGTAGCGAAATTCAGGGCCGCTTGGTGTGCGGCAATGGTCGCGGTATCAAAGCTGCTCATAAGCAGCGTCACCGCTGCGAAGACGGCGGTCTCGAGGAAGATGGAGAACCCGATCGGCACGCCGATTTTTAACAGGCTTTTCCATGCGCTCAAGGAAACACCTTGAAGCTGCCTGAAGATGCCGAATGAAGAGAAGGGCTGATTTTTATGGATGATCACGATCGCGATGATGAGAACGGTCCAGTATGTAATGGCGGAAGCGATGCCGGCGCCTACGCCTCCCATTCTTGGAAAGCCCCAGAATCCATAGATGAAGAGAGCGTTCAAGCCTACGTTCACCGGCAGGGTAATCAGCGTGATCACCATGGAAATTTTAGTTTGCCCAAGGGCATCGATAAAGCTGCGGAGCACGGTGTAGGCGAACAGCGGGATGATGCCGATCGATATGGCGGCGAGAAACTGGGAAGCAATCCGCCGAACTTCCGGCTCCAAGCTCATGGCTCCGAGAATGCCCGGTACAACCGCATACCCGATCGCAAGTACGACGATGGCGAGTAAGATGGACAGCCAGAGCGCCTGGTTCACTTGGTAAGCGACTTTATTTTCCTGTCGCCCGCCAACGAGCTGCGAAACGATGGGCGTTATCCCCATCAGAATTCCGCTAAGGCCGGTTTGGACCGGGATCCAAATGCTTGTAGCGATAGCTACGCCTGCCAAGTCGGCCGAGCTGAATTTTCCGGACATGTTGGTGTCAAAAAAAGTAATGGCCGATAAGGCGAGCTGCGTAATCAGAATGGGGATAAGAATGATCGCGAATTGCTTCAGCTTCCCCCGTGTTGTTGTGGTCGGTTGCATGTGCGTTTGTGCCTTTCTTATTGTGATTTTTATGAAGGGGTGAAAGCAGCCCTATTCATCATCATAGCATCTGCTGTCAAGAGAGTTCACCGAACGGTTTGAACGCAGAAAGGGCCGGCCCTGTTGTTGGCCGACCCT
>JUDZ01008868.1:0-12599 GCA_000812845.1 Stagonosporopsis tanaceti | reverse complement strand
GGGCGGGGGTGCTGGGCGACGAGGCTGCGGGGGTGATGATGCGGTCTAGCACTGCGGACTCGCCTTGGAACAGGTGCCGTCGGTTCACCATCAGGCGTGAGAAGTCGCGCGTGCCGAAGTCGCCGGCGAGGATGGGCGCCACGAAGGGCCGCCACAGCCGCAGGGCCGCCGCGCGGAAGCTGAGCAGGTCGCGCCCCGTGTGCTTGCTCAGGCTGTCGTAGACGGCGGCCACGAAGCGGTTCCACAGCCAGGCGTCGTCTTCGGCGGCGAGTTCGGGCGTGTAGTCGGGGAACTGGTCGGCCGAGGGCGCAGTGGGGAAGACCTTCTGGGGGTGCTTGCCGAGGATCGTGAGGAGTTGCGGGCGCGTGTAGGGTGGGAAGGCGATGTAGGGTATGGACGAGGCGTGTCGCTGGGCGGGCGCGATCGAGAGGGTCGTCGTGACGAGGATGGCGAGGCTCGGTATCTGCAGTGGTATTGTCAGCATGTTGCAACATTTCTTGTCCATCTTGAGCGCACCATCTCGCCCAATCTGCCCAGAGCGGCGATGAGCGTCCCGCCGCTTTCCCTAAGCCTGTCGACGGCGTCCAGCACCAGCACAAATTTCCCCCTCCCGTCCAGCATCTTCTGGAGATTCACGCATAGCGCGCTCAGATTCTCAGTCCGCGCATATGGCCGTCGGTCGATCGTCTCGTCGCAGGCCTCCTCCAGCGCATCGAGCGACGCTGCTACGATGCGCTCAAGCAGATGCCGTGTGGTGATGCATTCGCG
Source organism: Stagonosporopsis tanaceti (assembly GCA_000812845.1). Classification (NCBI taxonomy): domain Eukaryota; kingdom Fungi; phylum Ascomycota; class Dothideomycetes; order Pleosporales; family Didymellaceae; genus Stagonosporopsis; species Stagonosporopsis tanaceti. The sequence goes on along the minus strand of JUDZ01008868.1, from coordinate 11,831 downwards.
CACGCTTATGATTGTGTAGGGGATCTGAGCAAGGTGGAAGTATGCTCGCAAGATCGACGACTTGCCTGTCGCTGTGAGGCCGTGGATGTTGGCAAAGGGTGGTGAAGGGAGGTGCGACTATCTTTGTTAGTTGTGCAAGTTCATGCGATTGAACTGCCTACCGTATATAAAGCAGCCAGGTGCTGAATCTGCTGCTCGCGACACGCGAACTCGCCTGTCAATTGCGCAATTATCTCATCAGGCAGCATTGTTGTTGTATGTTGATGTGGGTGCCGAGCGCTAAACATCGGTCGTCATTGACGCGCGCGTATGAATTCGATTGAGAGCTAACACGGATCGACGAGCCGTAACCCTGTCCAATCAGATCTTACCAATAGTAGGCGCTTCTTCCGACGCCTGTTCATAAGCCAGCCGCATTCCTACGACGCTTTAGCGAGATTTCATGGCGCTGGCATTGAAGTCGTCCGACGGTTCAGCGGTCAGCACTTCCTAGACACCATCACAACGGAGCTCATTCCGGACACAGGCCTGCTTTGATGTCACTTTGGTTTACTGCAACGCGCCCAACACAGAAGGTCTGCCAAATACCATGTTGTGCTTTACGTTCGACATATGTAGTAATCACCTTTAGCGTTGTAATAATTGAGCGAGGAGTTTCAATGCATTCTGTGACTGCAAGTTGTCTAACTTTCGCCCTCGAAAAGTATCTCACGGAATCCAACGTTGTAAAAGCCAGGTTGGGTGTTTTGACAGATCCGGACTCATACATATACGCGATCCGGAGTCGAGTGAGAAACCTGAGGTTCATCCTAGAGTTTTGGCATCGCAGATCAATACACCTTTGTGACAGAAATTTCAAAAGGTACTTGGTAGCAACTGATAATCGCTGAGACAGGCATTGATTGTGAGCTGTTCACACTATACATTGATATCCCACTACACAAGCACATAGCGACGACGAACCAAGGCAAACAGAGACATGGCTGACACATAACAACAGACGCGCCTATGCCTTCTCCACTTGCACATGAGCCTCCTTGAGGCTGTCAGAGCGGTTGTTTAAGCCGCCCTTGCCATCGATGTCAATATCCGCAACCTCAGCGTTGTCGCCGTCGAAGATACGGGCAATTTCCTCAAGAGTGGGGCCACTGGACAGAAAAATTAGCTTTGTATCATACTGATCAGGAGGAAGAGCGACATACCGAGTCTCGACGTAGAAGTAGTAGATCCAGATCAACTCGAGCAGAACCCAGCCGGCATAGCAAGCGAACAGCTTCCAGTTCTCGCCGTACCAGCCGCCGCCCTCGGAGATGGGGATGGGGTTGACGTAGTTGTTGATGGTGAGGGCGACTTGGACCCAGAGGTTCATGATGAAGACACCCTTGGCGCGGAGCTTGTAGGGCAGAATCTCGACCGTGTAGGCAACGAGGAGACCCGACCAGGCCAGCGCGTAGGCGACGCCGTGCAGCCAGACAAAGACGATGTTGACGTAGCCGATTGCGATTTTGTCCGTCTTGGCGAATTGCTGGCCAGTGATCGTGGCGCAGATCAGGAAGATGAGCATGCCACCGGTGCTAGTGGGAGTTAGTCATGTTATTGGAAGTAGCAGATGTGCACACTTACGCAGCGAGGAAAAGCGCGCGTCTACCAACACGGTCGACCAACAATGCGCATGAGATGGAGACAAATAGGGAGAGGACCTTGTTTCCGGCATCTAGTCCTAACTTCTCAGTCTGGCCCGTAATACCGGCACCTTCGTAGATGATACCAGCGTAGTAGCTGACGAGGGCGTTGCCAGACCACTGGGAGAAGAGGCCGAGCGAGATGATGATCAACAGTCGCTTGCGGTTACCCGCGGTCCTGATGAAGTCCAAGTACGACGAGGTCTTCTGGTGCAGATACTCCAGGCGGATGGTCTCCTTCATTTCGGTGTACTCGAACACAACAGTGGAATCACTGTCGTTGCCGTCGGCGTGGTAGTGGGCGAGCATGCTGAGCGCCTCATCGTTCCTGTCCTTGGACAGCAGCCAACGTGGGGACCTAGCACTCAAGGTTAGCCAATTGCAAGAAACACTTGGCAAAATAAGAAGACTTACTCAGGAATCCACCAGATGAATGTAAGCTGAATGACGGAGAAGATACCCTGGATCATGGTCGGCAGTCTCCAGGACCAGGTGCTGTTAATGTGCTGTGTGCCAAAAGCCAGCCAGCCGCAGATCAGGGCACCAAGGTTCCACAAGCAGTTGTAGACGGTGGTGATCCTGGCACGATGCTGAGGATGCGCGATTTCGGTGATAAGCATAGGGCAGGAGAGCTGAGCCATCGAGTTGCCGAAACCCATGAAGAAACGGGCGCCCTCGTACTGGGGGCGGCTCATAGAGGCAGTCTGGACGGCGGCGGCGATAACCATGATGACACAACCAACAGTGATGGGGGTCTTGCGGCCGAACTTATCGCTGAGGTAAGGTACAACGGGGAGAGAAACGATGGAACCAATCGAGTACATGGCGCTGAGACGACCCAAAGTGTCCTTCGAAGGGTGGCCCATTGTGTCCTGCCAGGAATCGAGGATCTGAGAGGTGTTCATGAGAGATCTACACACAGTCAGTCGCCGACCCTCTTTGTCCGCAGGATCCCAAAACTCACCCATCGTAACCGGTGGTGGCAGAGCAGACGCAGAGAACCATGCAGTAAAAGTAGAGCTTGCGCATGTTGGGCGACTTGCTCCATGACACCGGTGGAAGATCAGGCGCAGCTTCCTGTGCCTCGACCACATTGGTCTGGTTGGGACGCTTGAAATGGGGACTCATTGCGGCTGGTGTTGACCGACTATTGCAGTGGCCGACGACAAATGCAATGCGGAGGTGGAGTCTGGGGTAAAAATGGAGCACAGGGGAACGTCTGAGTCCTTATATACTAGACTGTACATCCATGCGAGTCCCATACCTAGGTTTATGCGGGCCGCACAGCAGGAGATGGCAAAAGACAGGGTGGGTATTCTGGCAATTAGGCTAATGTCTTGCCAGATCAGATCGAAGGCGATTCCGTTGATTGGGTGGATGCTGCGTTTGGCTAAGCCACCAACGGTCCTGGACGTATTGGCCCGGATCTCACCCCGGATTCCCGGGTCGAGAAGCTGCTCATGTGAGCGGGCCAAGATCAACTGCAAGCCAGCGCGGCTTATATCGATGAAGATCCGTTTCTTTTGCATAAGGTACTGGAGAGGATTCGACACACTGCCAGTGGCTGGCCCTACCGCAAAAGATGAGTATGGAGGCTGTCCCGACGAGGTCAGTGACATCCACGCTTGCCTCTGAAGCGATGGCCTTTGTTGCAGGCATCTATCCCGAGCCAAGCGTGCTGGGTTCGTGACGAACGACTTGCCATGTTCAACTCCATAGCGCGTGCCTCGCACATCTGACTTCGAATAGCCCCGTGTGGCGCATTGTGTTGCAAAAAAGTAGGCGTCAACCGTCTTAGATCAACCGTGTAAATCGCAGTAGTAGCCCTGAGACATGCGCTACACGTCGGCCTTCAACCGGAGGCTAATATCGGAGTATGGTACAATGTTGAAGTGTTCGGATGGAATGTGCCAAAGCAGCCCTGCCCCACACGCGTCTCCGTCCCCGCTTTGTTAGCTCTCCGCATTCGCGCCCAATAATGGTTTGCTGCCTGCTTTGTCGCCTTGATGTTGCTAGCTAACGCTTAGTCAGAGACGTCTGCAGCCCGCTTCAAATGCTCGCCACCCCATCTGAGCCGGCGGCAGTCCTCTCTACTGTGCGGAGCATCTTTGTCGCTGCGCGACGTATGGTGCTGCCGCATGCTAGACTCGCATGTGGGACCCTGCAAACCTCTAGAGCGTGCGGTGCACGTCGGAAGAGCCGATGCTGGATTCTGTAATAATGTCACGCGTTGGTGAGGCGTTGATTTGTCTTGAATAGCCAATAGATTTCCCCACCCGTAAACCCGCGAGACGGGATGGTAGAGCCCTGAGCGGTGTATCTTGATCCTGGTCGAACAATGCCCTCTTGGCGACAATCTCCGCTCAAAACATTGCTCATGTACAATTATCTGGCGGCGGCAGGAAACGATACAAATCCATCTGCAAGCATCAGACGACTCTTGATATCGAGACCCATTGATCCCACAACCTCGCGAGGTGATGTTCCGAGTGCTTACATAGGTCATTGATCAAGTGGGCCAGTGGGCCTGGCCTCGAGTCATTGACGCGCTAACAATGTGCCAAACACGAAAACACGAATGCACGTGCATGGCGCAACATTAGCAGCGAAAGTGATTAAGTAGTAAAATGCAGCTGATTGATCTGCTAGTCGTCGTGTATCTATGTTGGGGTATCTTATGCCTCGTGACTTTGTACTGCCCTGCTTGTAATGCACACCACAAGTGTTCCAATGCGCCGTAGAATGCTCCATATCCAATGCGTCCCTGGCCAGTCCTCATGTCGTTCTAGACATGCATTGACTCCTTAATACCGTCGTTCTGAGCCTGCTTCGCGTCCTCTTTGTACTCCCAGGCCAGAAACTTCCAGTTCAGCTCGCTCGGTCGCCAGAACATGCCGTGCTTCAGTCCACCCTGCAGGGGCGCGCTGCCTTCGGCCATGTCAGACGTCATACCGCCAGTAAGGGGCATGCGCTTTGCAAAGATGCAGCGTCGGAAGCGAGAGTGCAGGATCGCCATCGAGCACATGACGCAAGGTTCGTTCGTCAGGTAGATGTCGAGGTCAACGCACAGATAGCCGCTCTGGTTGATGTTGTCCTTGACGAAGTACTCACGCTCAATGTCGGTGAGGGGAATGTCGCAGAAGAGTGAGCGATCGAGCGTTGCTGGATCGGCGCCCGCAGCTCGGAGCCTCTTCTTTGCAACCATGGCGATGGCGCGCTGTACGGCATGGGCCATGACATTGCCCGTGCCTTTGTGTTGTTCGATGGCACCAGAGGGTGACCTCCAGCGGCAGTCGCCCGCAACCACGATGACTTCCGGTGTGCCTTTGGACTGGTCCACCACAACTACACCCAGCTTCTCGCCCAGACACTGCTCTGAGATGCACTGGCCGGCTGTGCGTGCGAGAGTGAGCCAGTTGCCTACCTTGTCCTCAATTTCCGCCTGGTTGCGTGCGACCAGACTCGGGTGTGGGCCGTAAGGGTTGGTGTTCTTGTAGGCGATGGGCCAGTACTGCACGCTCCACTCCTCAGACTGCTCGCCGGAAATGGGTGCCAGCGACGGGACGGTGACATAGAAGATCCGAGGCGTAGTCCTGCCATTGTCGAAGGGCGGGCACTTGCGAAGGAGGGCGAGCAATTCGCTGTGCGCAATATATTTCGTGGGACATAAGAGAAAGAAACGCACTAGATCCATGATTTTAGTATCGTCCCCAGCAGTGCTTTCGTCGACCGTGGGAGTAGACGGAGGAGAGGGGAGGTAGGACAAAGATTCAGGGGAAGGGGATGGGGATAAGAATGCGGGTGTAAATTCATCATCCTCATCACCTCTAGGTAGCCTCGCAGGCGGATAGAACTGCTTCTGCAGGTGGGGCGGCAGGTACTTGAACTGCACTACGCGGCGCAGGTGCGAGATCTCGGATGTTTTGAAGTCGGGAATGGCTGCTTGCACGACACTGCACCGCAAGTCAGAGATCAATTGACATGTCTGGGGTGGGCGACTCACTCCTTGACAACGTTGGCATGCTTCGCTGGCACTTCGACGACGTAGACAACGTGCGTCTCAAGACTGGCGCGCACTTCGTCTCTGGTTCGCAGGGGAACGAGACGCCCAGTGAGGGGAGTGGAGTCGCTCATTGCATCGTCTGCAAGCTGTAGCAGAGCTATGGTCCTGTTCCGGCGTGAGTGCTGAGCTAATACGTGAGTGCTGGATGTAGTGCTGGTTGGCTGTTGGTTGGCTGTTGGCCGAATTGGAGCTCTGTTGCAACAAAAGTCGCGGGCCTCGGCTGGTCGGCGTTTCCCTCCACCGACTCTGCTTTCCAGCCTGTCGTCACAGGCAGGCGCACAGCATACTAACAGCAGCCTCGACGTTGGGTGTCTACTTCAAGGCAGGCGTCGCGCCTGCGATGACTGTTCGCCGTCCTTCGCATAGTCTCACTCCACGTACAAGGATGCCTTCCTTCTGTCATCCGAAGCAAGGAACCATGGAAGTGTAGACCACGGGCCGTCGGGCCGTCTTTCAGCAGCACGTGACCCCGTCCACAGCTCTAAGTAGTCATTCGACTGGCCGAAGAGGTATTTGATGGCGTATCGCTGCTGCTGTGTAGCAGCTGTGCTGTGTCAACGGGTCGCGCTGCTTGTCTGAATCGAAGCCTCAGTATTACAATTACGGATGCACAACATAGAAAAAGCAGTGAAAGCTTCATGGTGTAGCTCCTTGTAAGTCGTAACGTTTCCATGCAGATACGTGACTGCACCGATGAAGTACAGCTTCTTCTTCTGCGTACTTCGGCTACACGATGCCCCTCTCTACGCCAAAGCAGCGATATGTTTGCACGAGATACGCCGACATCTGGACAGTGCATAGGGTTTACCAAGTCTAGTCTAGGTTCCTGATGGCTACATACTACACTCAAAATTCAGCTGCCCTATTCCAGCGGAAACACCGATATCTACTTGTCAAGGGACAGTCCACACAGCAATCTGCCGTAGCATCCTAGGCTTTGCAGGAAAGAATTATTTCTGTAGCTGTTGAGATGCAGCCCAAGGCATGCATCTGTCCGGTTCTTGAACCGTGGACGATCTCTCCTTCAGCAGCCAGGAGATTGCACAACGACGCTGGCTGTTATCAGACATGATCACTGCAGAGCACTTTTGAGAGATGTGCAACGGTACAGCGATGTGGTAGCACCCACCACAGGAGCGGGGTCTGCAACATTGCCCCCCAGTCCTTGGAGTCAAATTCGAAGCGGCAGCAGTCTTCTGTGTCATGAGGACAATCTATTAAAGCCAGCGCCCTTCCTCGCCAACATCAGTATTAGCCAGATCGAACTACCATCCAACGCAGCAGTCGAACGAATCTATTTCCCCTATTTTCAGCCCCACTCCATCACCATGTCTGACTACTCCGGTCCCGGCGTCTATGAAATCATCCCCAAGCACGCCCAGGACATGAGCCTCAACGTCTGGGGCGGCGCCAACACGCCTGGTACATCTTTGAGACTCTAGTACATCTCAACTCACACCAGATCGCCATTCTTTCTAATCAACAACAGCCCACGTACCACTTCTGCGAATAACACCCACTTCGTTATCGCAGCCGCGGGCGGTACTCAGGGCAAAGCCGAGAAAGGCGACCGCGAGTACCTCATTGTCGCAGTCAACTCGGGACTGTACGTTGCTGCCAACAGTATGCCGCCTTAGACAACCCTCTACTGAAGCACAGACTAACCATCTACAAGATGCTATTCAAGTCACGACTGAGCTACGCTCGCCGCAGGACGTGAGTATCCGCTGGAAGCTGCAGTATGCCGGCAACGGAACATTCTAGTAAGTGTATACACACACGAAACGGAGTGGTGTTGAATTTCGTACAGTATCAATAATGTGGGTACCGGCAAGCAGCTCAATGTGCGTGGTGCAGCGAAGGACACAGCTACTGAAGTCATCACGTATGCTCCCGCTGAAGCCGAGAACTCGCAGTTCCTGCTCAAAGCCGTTTGAGCGGACGTTCATTGCTGTGGAGAGTCAGGGTCAGGAGCGAGAGCTCAATCACATTTCATTAAAGCATGGGACGACTGCAAGCGGCAGAGACGGAAAGTTTAGTGACTCACATTCATTACACCTGAGGGCGCCTTACCAATAACGAAGAACAAAATTGAAGAGAAGAAACACCGCAACAACATCAAACCCAAAATCAAGAGACGTCCTTACAAAGCCCACCTTCCTTTTAATTCTCACCACCCCCTCTACCCCAGCTTTTCTCGCATCACACCACTCCCTATGCCTCCCTAGTATTAACGTTCCCATCCTCTTAACTCCTAACACTCACTCCATCCAGAAACAGCGGCACCCCAAAATTCCCATTGTACCAGCTCAAATACACCGTCAACCTCTCCTCAGTCCCTCCCGCGCGAAAATCCGCCTTCAACGTATCCCACACTGACTCCTCCTGGCCAGTGAGTGGACACGCCGCATACGCAAACCCGCAGATCGCGCCATACCCTAGCAGCGCGTCGCCGAGGCGGATCGTGTATTTGGGGTCTGCGATGGGATTTGAAGCACCGGTGACGGGTGGGTGCCCGATGGAGAGGGTAAGAGTGTAGGAGTTACCTGGGGTGAGAGAGGCGAGAAGAGTAGAGATTTGGAAGTGTTGTGCTAGGGAGGTGCTGTCGGGGCGTGGCTGGACAGTGCTGTGAGAATGTTAGATGGAAGGAGAAGAGGTTGCGAGGGCAAATTGGGCAAGGGTGGGAGGCTTACAGAGCGGAGCAGCCGGTTAGGGCTGAGTCAGTCAGCCCGACGTCGAAAGCGGAGGAGGAGGCGTTGTAGGCTAAGGGAAGCCAGTCTGTCAATCCGTCTTCAAAGTCGCCGTTAGGGAGGATTAGACTCGCGGACGCTGTCGGGGCACAAGCCGGTTTTCCTGTGGTGCTAGGTTCCGGTTCAGCCACGGTGATGTTCAACGCATACCTATCACGCATCAGTCTCATCGTCGCTCAAACTCCCCCAGAACATCAGACTCACACATCAATTCTCGTCGCACCACCACAGAACTCCGTCGCATTCCCTGCACACCGCATATCGCACCCCTCCTCCGTCATCACTGCGTCCTCCCCCAGCCCGTCCCCACAGAAACACTCTCTCCCAAACTCCACACCCGCAATACTAAACCCATCCGCCTTGCAACTCTCCATGCACGTTGCAACCGTCATCTCCTCCTCACTCGCTTTCAATACAGCCAACACACGCTTATACACATCATCAACTACACACCCAAGGCGCTGCGTACCCTCTGGCCCTGGATTCGTGCGCGTGGTATCCAGCGTCTGCGCGTAGAAGACGTTGAGCCGGTTCCCCGCGCCACACGCCTCAGTAGCATTACCAGAACAAGTGAAACCGCACTCCGCATCATCGATTTTTGAGGACCCAGAGCCAATGGTCAGCCCGCAGTAGCATTCTGAGCTATACTCGACGCCGGCATAGGGGTGGTTGATGGTGCTACAGAAGGCGACACAGGAGGCTTGGGTCATGTTGAGGGAGTCGTAGTAGGAGGGTCCGGAGAGCTTGCGCCGCTCATAGTCGGTGTAGCAGCCATGGTAGGTCCATGTGGATGGTAAATTTGCGCCCAGAGAGAGGAGAGGAGCGGTGATGCTCATGCTGTGGATGGGCTTTGGGGATTGCTATGGGATGGTATGGGGTTTGGCATCTCGATGGCAGAGCTGCTTCTTATCTTGTGGTTATGCGTGCTGGGACGAGTCTTGAGATGGTGAGCTCAGCTGCCCTTGGGGAATCGCATTCTTGCACGACGTTGGGGGCCCTTGCCTCGAACATGGCCAGTGGGTGGTTCTCGCCAGTATCGTGCAAATTAGACGAGTGCGGAGGTTCTATACATGGCCAGTAGAATCTGGGTCGCTGTCTCTGATAGCAGATTGGGATATACTGAGGACTTGACCTGGGATTTGGAGTCGCTCATTTCTGGTGCTACATAGCATTGGAGGTATGGACTCGGTTCAATGCATCGAGAGACATCGTTGCAGTGACAAGAGACGATTTACGTGACGCGCTACCGCACAAGTCATAGGCGCGACAATTGGAGTGCCCACATTTTGGGCCAGACTCAAGTGTCGAAAGGAGAACCAGAATTCCTCGGCATTACCGTCAATCAAACGTGTCGTGCATCGACGCCCTGATGGCAGTGAGGTGGCTTTAGCATTTTTCGCTCGACCACGATCTCGCGTACGTGTATTGGCGGTCCCACTTGACAATGTTGACATGTCGACGACTTCGCGCGCCCCGTATGCGCGTGGCTTGAGAGTTGCGGCTGAAATCGAGGGCAAGGCGACAGACTAGCCCAACTTGTATGCCACTAAACCGTATTCAGCCGCGTTCAGCCCGTATGTTTGATTGGAGCATCAAATCCCTATCCACTTTCAGCTGGGCATCGAATCAACAGCCGCATCTGGACCAGATGCCAGCACCAACTCGCCAGTATCGAGCGGCTCCGATAATTGCTTACCGAAAAGAGTCGAGGACGTATGCTGAGGTCGGCGTGGGCGCACGCGTTTCCCACGCGATGCTTTGGGGCTGGTGTAAGGCGCAGGGCTATGGCGTTGTAAGTGTGTTGGCGAGGCTGGGTCGAGATGCGGTGTATGGGCGAGTAATGTACGTAAGTGGGTCTGACAGGGTGAGGAACGGTTATGGAGTTGTTAAAAACGAGTGTGCAGCAAATGGTCGTGCATGGGCGGTGCTGAGTTGGGAGTGCCACCTATTGAGTATGGCGTTATTGGTGCACGACGAGAGCCTACACAAGTGTATTGAGTCGGACAGGAGGACTCATGTCTGTGTACATAACCACACCATGCCTCGAGAATACACAGGTCGTAGATCCTTTACCAGTCATTACAACAAGCTCTTGTGGCATTTGGCCTTATCACCACAAAGCTATCCTTTCTCACGGCAGCCATGAAGATTTTCACCTACGAGGCCTGGGGTGTGCCCTCTACCGGCCGCTTTGACCCCTCGAGAACCTTCGTCACATCTCACTTTGTCTCTCCTATCGTGCTGGCATGCATTCGCGTCGTCCTCTGCATATATTGCTTCACCGCCATCATTGTCTCTTACAGTTGGCTGGCAAACAACACAGCAACCATCGGCTTGAAAGATGTCAACATCGGCTCATATAAGATCCAGCAAAGTGAGGCCGCCATCGGCCAGTCATTTAGTTTCTTCACCTACCTCACTTTCTGGTCCCTCGGCGTAAGTGTTCAAACGTTTCAGTAAAGCAACAACGCTAACTTCTCGTTCAGTTCTACTTCCTAATTGCAAGCGTACACACATTCATGTTTGCGTTCAGGGCACGCACATGGCTACACGATTGGCCCAAGCTGCTGCAACTGATGCACTCTCTGTACTACTCCTCGGTCACGACCATGCCATTTCTAGTCACAATCGTTTTCTGGGGCACTATGAACAGTGGATGGCCGCCTGGTCGCTTCGAGCAGTGGATGAATCTCTCGGTCCACGGTCTGAACTCTGTCTTTGCGGTAGTCGAGATTGTGCTGCCGGCTACTGGGGCACCACCTGTATCACATCTCAGTGTTGTGTTGCTCATTTTGTCGGTTTACCTTGGTCTTGCGTATCTGACCAAGTACACTCAGGGATTTTATGTTTATGAGTGGCTGAATCCTGCACATGGCAGCGTCAGCATTATCCTACATGTCCTTGGGTATGCTGCCGCGGTTGTCGTCATCTACGTCTTAGTTTCGGGGGCCATCAGGTTGAGAAATATGCTTGCTCGCAGACTGATTGCGAGAAAGGGAACAAGTATCAAGGAGAAGGGCGAAAAATTGGATGATTCATCGGACATCTGGTCAGGCGAGATCCTCAATCTAGGGCCAGACTCTGCAAGAAGGAAGGACGAGTCCCTTGCATAAGCTCGCACGACACAATAGCATTTTGTTCAAAACAATCACCGTTCTGCTCTCGATTTAAACTTTACTTTCCCTTCGATTGAGATTCCATGAGATTCTGTATGAAGACAGCTTTGAAGGAGCTATAACACAATTGTACCTGCAAATGATCCAGGCCAAAGCCAGTCCTGAGATGACGATTTCTAAAACGTGGTTTTCAGTCGGTAACACTACCCCCCCCCCCCCC
>JUDZ01008867.1:0-12589 GCA_000812845.1 Stagonosporopsis tanaceti | reverse complement strand
CTGTCTGTCTGTCTGTCTGTCTGTCTGTCTGTCTGGTGGGTGTTGTGGTGGTGCAGCTCAGGCGTGCCTGGCCGGGTGATGGCTGGAGCTCTGGCCCTGGCCCTGGCCGGTGACGCACGCGGCAGCTGCACGCGACGGGAGGCTACGCGCCGCCGTGCCTCGGCTGTGCGCCATCGCAGCCGACTTCAGATGGACGTTCATGCACCACCTTCACCTGCACTCGACACCCCCGTCGCCTGCACTGACACCCCCGCCGCCGCCGCCGCCGCCGCCCACACCAGCCAATGCGCCCCCGCTGACGGCCCGCCGCAAGCATGGAGTTCCTCCCCACGCTGCAATCCGGCGTCGACGACCTCAAGCCGTCGCTCTTCGAGCTGCTCTCGGAACAGCAGCTGGCGGCGCTGCTCCCGCCGTCGCTGCGCTACCTGCTCGCCGTGGCCACGCCGCGGTACCCGCGCTACCTGCTGCCGGTGCTCAACTCGTTCGACGAGGTGTACGCGCTGCTGATGCTGCTGGTGGAGCGCCACTTCCTGCGCACGTACGGCGGCAGCTTCACCGAGAACTTCTACAGCCTCAAGCGCGCCCGCGTCCTGCGCGTCCGCGGCGGCGAGATCCCCCGCGCGCAGCTGGGCGCCTCGGAGAGCGTGCGCGCCGCCAGCCGCCTCAACGCCGCCGACGTGTGGAAGAACCTCGCCGTGCTGGTCGGCCTGCCGTGGCTCAAGCGCAAGCTGGACGAGAGCTACGACGTCCACGCCGCCCACAGCAGCCTGCTCGGCCCCGCCTACAACCGCGACAGAGACGGCCTGCCGAGCGGCGCCACCGTCCGCCAGCGGCTGATGTTCTGGTACAAGTGGTTCCTGCGGAACGTCTACCCCAGCGTCAACGCCGCCTACTACTTCTCGCTGCTCGCCTTCAACATGGCCTACCTGTTCGACAGCACAAAGTACCACTCGCCCTTCCTGTGGATCATCGGGACCCGCCTCCGCCGCCTGGGCGCCGCCGACCACGCCGCCATCGAGGCCCTCACCGCGCCCACGACGGTCGGCCCCGCGCGCCCCGGCGAGGGCGGCAGCATCTTCAGCCCGCGCAACCTGGCGCGCGCCGTCCAGCCCCGCCTGCTCAGCAGCCTGAAGATCCTGCTCCCGACCTCCATCTTCGCCCTCAAGTTCCTCGAGTGGTGGCACGCCTCCGACTTTGCCCGCCAGCTGTCCCGCAAGGCCGCCGAGAACATCGACCTGCCCCCGCCCGTCCTGCCCTCGTTGCCCCCCTCCGCTGCCGCTGCAGCCGCCCCGCTTACAAAAGACGCGACCACATCCCCCACCGCCGCCGCCGCCGACGCAAAGCAATCCAAATCCAAACCCAAACTGCCAGACCCCCCCATCTCCGCCTCCTCCCTCCTCCCCATCCTCACCGTGCCCCTCCCGGCCTCCTCCCTCAACTGCCCCATCTGCATCTCCCCCGTCGTCAACCCGACCGCCAGCCCCACCGGCTTCGTGTACTGCTACACGTGCATCCACCGGTGGGTGGGCGGCGAGCACGAGCGGCAAGTTGCGTTCATGGAGGGCGCGGCGGGGTTTCGGAGCGACGACGCCGAGGGCGGCAGCGAGGGCGAGGAGTGGGGCAGGGAAGAGGGGAGTCGGGTGGGGAGGTGGGAGAGCGGGGCGGGGAGAGATGCGGTGACGGGGCGGAAGGTGTTGGGCGGCACCGAGGGGCTGAGGAGGGTGGTCGTGTAGTCGAAAATTCCATGGATGCTTTTGGGCTGTCTATCTACGCCGTCGACGTTACCACCTACCTACTCAGTCACAACGTCACTTCACCTCACCTCACCACCTCACCTCACACCACCTCACACCTCACTCAACATGCTGCACCCCCGCATACACGCCACACTCCCTCCTCCTCGCAACAACCCCCTCCACATACCCCCTCCCCTCCAACCACCTCATCTTCCTCCTCGCCCGAACCCCCTCCACCCTCTCCGGCACCTCCCTAACCCCGCGCCTCACACTCCCCACCCCCTTCCTCACGCCGCCCCACCCCTTCTTCGCCCACCGATCCAGCACCTGCCCCTCGGCCGCAAACGGCGCCGCCACCACGCGGCTCCACAGACTGGGCCGCCGTGTCCGCTGCTGCTGCTGCTGCTGTGCAAATAGCGGGAACGGGTCGCGCGGCGCGTAGGGTGGGGGCAGGTCGTAGGCGAGGGAGACGCGGGCGCGGAAGAGGGTCGGTTCTGTTTCGATGCGGAGGTGGTGTTGTGTTTCTACTTCTGCTTCTGCTTCTGCTTCTGCGCCGGCATCGGCATCTGCATCTACGTCTGCGTCCATGGAGGGGTCTGCGTGCGTCGACAGCCGCCGCCGCCGCCGTCGCTCGCGCAGGACCCACTGCTGCTGCAGCGCGAGCAGCTCCTGCGCGCGCGCCTGCCGGCTCGCCACCGTCTGCGCGTCGAGTGGGTCGCTGGGAGTGCCGCTGCTGGACACGCGCCGGAAGGGCGTGTAGAGGAGCGGCGTGTAGGCGGGGAGGGCGTCGTCCGTGGGGGTGTCGTCTGCGGGGGTGTCGTCTGCGGTGGACGGGGAGCGGAGGTCCGGGACGAAGATGCCGTGGCGGCGCGTGTCGGAGGGCGAGAACGGGGTGCTGTTTGTGGTGTTGCGTCTGCCGGGGTGGGGGCGGAGAGCGGAGAGGTCGGAGGTTGGCAGTGGTGTTGGGGTTCGCACCACAGGTGTTGTGCTGGACGGAGGCGCGTCCGGGGGCGCCGTGATGTGGCATTGCTCGCGCAGCTGTGTTGCGATGTGGTCCGGGTTCAGCGGCAGCCGGGAGCTGTTCAGTGGCAGATTGATGTTTCCATACACGCGACGACGGCGGCTGCTACCTGTGCTCTGCCATCTCTCGAGTCTCTCGAACCTGTTCTCGCCGTTCAACTGGCAGGTGTGGATAGCAGACGGAAACAAAGGGCATAACGAGGGTGATGAGAGCATCGTGAACGACTGTGTACGTTTACTGGATCATTGCGAAGTGGACGATAGGAAAAGAAGTCGGACCTGAAGAAGACAGAGCACCAGAAAACACATCAATGACTACAACGAGCACTCAACGGTGCAACCATGATCGATGATCGCAGACCTACGCTGCTGTCGGTTCCACGGCGTGGGAAATGCTGATAGCGGCTCAGCCCATCACATTCGCGGTCTGATGTTAGTCACGGCGTGGGCCAGACAATGGCGTATCTGTACCCAACAACAATCCGTCGCTAGACTGTTTGCTGAATGCTTATTCATTGTCTGAAGTTGCATCAAAGGCTGGCTTCTAGAACGCGCGGCCGCTTGCGGTGATGCTGAGGAGGTGCGGGGGAGGAGACCAGACGTCGAAAAGAAGGGGGCGTTTCGGCTAATCCTTCCTCATCACGCTGCTCCTGCTCTGACGTGCAGTCGCATCTTTATATCCGTTTTTAGACACAGCTCCGTCCTGAAAGGATGAGGATCAAAAAGACGTTGCAATTGACGACATTTGGCGCGATCTTGAGCTCCTTTCAACCAATTTGCAAGATGCCCGAATGCGTGCACTCCCAGGCTGGCTCCGCGCCCAACGCCACGGACAGCATGTCCAACGCATCGGTACCGATCGACAGGGCGCACGACGCGCGCAGAAGCATTCAGGCACGGTGCCAGCCCTGAGAAAAGCGGCGGCGAAACAGCGCAAGACAATCGCAACAGCAACGAGCGTGCATTCCCCCACCAATCAGCAGTTCTACCTCCTCCCCCCTCACTGACCGCCCAGCCTGCCACACTCCTCCATCATCTCCCCGACCAAGCTCGCAATCCCCTCAATATCCGTCCCCGTCACTGTCCTGGCCCACCCTGGCCCGACCATCAAGACGGTAATCGGCAGCTGGTTCGGCGCAAACTTGAACATGAAGCTGGTCTCGGACGTGTAGTCCATTTTCGCATACTGGATCTTCTCGTCGCTGTAAGAAGAGCTGCTTCCAGCCCAGGACTCGAGTTTCGCTAGGAAAGCTTCGCACCGCGGGACCGACGAGTTGTAGACGTGCAGAATGGTTGGTTTGTTGTGCTTTGTGCATTGGGCGACAAGTTCGTCGTGGCAGGCTTTGTTGGTGATTGTTAGGAAGGAGTGGTGGTCAGCTCGTTTGGAAGGGTTGGCCATGGTGATGTGTGGAGTGTGTGACACCAAAATGCCATGCAGTCGTGCTGGCAGCAAGTCTGTTTTTCATACATGCCGTATTGGAAGTGAGTATCCATTGCTCCGGAGTGGAGTAAACTAGCGTCAAGCTACAGGCACGGCTCCCAGACCAGCATCGTCTCTTGAAGGAGAGAAGTGCGGCGCAATCATCTCTGAATGCAATTATTAGCATCTTACAAAGAACCTGAGTATACCGGACATTCAGTGAGCTTCCACACATAAACACATCATCGAATGGCAGCATCAATCTTAATAGAAGGCATTAGTAAATGATCAAATTAGCATATATGCCATTGATGCAGCGTTGACCAAGTGCAACGCGTTAGGCTGACGTTGTAGTGTCTCTAAGCAAGACTCCTTCAACCGCCCTGGCTGATTTATAACTACACAGCCTTGACAGTGCCTGCAAAAGAGGATGCCCACTCGCTGGCGCTCTGAGAAAAGACAGGAGTATGCCCTCGCGCCGTTCCAATGTGAAGAACACCAACTGCCCGTCCATGTCTAGGTATCGCTTTTCGTGATTCGTCATTGTGCTCCAAAATTCAAAAGGCTGCCCTGTTTTGCTTCGTTTGCCCTAAACGCCCAATCTGCTTCAGTCGTGCCCCAATTCAGCCAGCTCGGCATCAATCCTGGCCTGTTGCTTCCTGACAGCCTCTTGCTCTCGTATTAGTCGTTCCCTTCTCGCCGCCTTGTCTTCCTGGGTCGCGGTCGGGTTGGGCGAAGAACCGCCGGATGGTCGCAAAGGCACAGATAGAGACGGATCGATGTTGAATTCTTCGTTGCGCGGATGGTTCAAGATGGAGGATATCGCATTCGGTCGGTGAGGTGCAGGGGTAATGGCTTTCGCAGGTAGCTCTTCGGGATCCATAGTCGCGCTGAGGCTGCGCTTTCGTGGTGAGGGGGCACCAGGCTGTGCGGAAGGGTTGGACGTGATGTTGAGTTTGCTGCTGTTGCGGTAATGAGTGAAGTCGACTGCCAAAGGTCCCCTGGGTTCGGGGGTGAATTGTTCGCGCGATTCGATAGGGTCGGGAGATGCTGATCCGGTCGGTGTTTGCGATAGCCGTTGAGGTGGGGAGTAGTTTGCGATCGATGGCGCAGCTTGCGAGCTGGTCTCCCCTGCAGGGACGACTCGTTTTCGACGTTTGATTTCTTGCTTCTTCATCGCGACCGGTCGATGAGTGCCGTGAAGCTTGAAATAGAGACCTGCGTCGTGTTAGCGATCAGATTTGGCACAATCAGCTTCAAGGTGTTCGTACCGCATGCATTGCAAATGATATGGCCAGCATCGTCTCTCCTCCAAAGCGGCGTGATGGTAGTGCCGCAGTTCTGGCAGGCTGGAATGGCACTTGTAGAGGCCGGGCCGGAACAAGATCTCGACGTAGTGTTCTCATTCGCGCCGTCCGACTGCCCTGGCGTAGCATTTGCCTGTTGCAGCGCGAACTTGGCTGTTTTGGATACGCGGTTGTTGAACGCAGGACATCCGCTGCAGCCTTGTTGGCCTCCAGTACCGTTGCATCTGCCTCCTCCCGGGCATGTCCCCGCTGCCATCTGATCTGCAGCGACATAGGTTGCGACTCGGGGCGACGCAGCAAGGTTCCCAGGGGAAACATCGCGATCGGCGGCAGCACTAGGTGTCGGACTTTGATGCACTGGAACGGAAGCGGTCGACGGGGTGTTGCGCTTCAAGTTGACTGGCCGCTGCTGGTTCCTTGCTTTGATGTAAAGGCCACAGGCATTGCAGACGGTCTCGCCTGTGGGGGAACGACGCCATAACGGCGTTTGTGTAGTCCTGCAGTTGCTGCGCTTCGTCAGTATACCAGGTCCACGTGGGGGACGCCTGAGACCGATATTAGATCTCAGACGAGCTAGGGACATACCTGCAAACCTGCCCAATGATAGGTGCGCTACTTCCGCCGACGTCTCGTGGTGGTAACTGTAGCGATGCAGTGGGTGCCGGTGAAGCCGACGCGCCCGCAATGGGTACAGCATCCTCGAGTGAGTGGTAGATTTCGGATTTCTGGTCTTCTTGCGATGTGCTTGGCTGTTGTTGCTCTCTCGAAGGGGAATGTGTGTTTGACATGTGAGCATCTTGAACCTGATTCAGACGTCGGAGGCTTTGGGCCATTTCCAGTTCCTCTTTGCTTGACTCCCGCGATAGGTGGTGTGGAAGGGTGGGCGTGGGCGCGAGTGATGTGCCTCCGCTGCCTGAAGGATGCGCCATTGTGGCAGTGGCCTCGCCAGCCACAGGAAACCGGCGTCGGGATTACGTGTGGTCTGGTGACGCGATAACGCAGTGTTGCCTGGAAGAGGAGGGGATTCTGGGGCTGCGAGGGGAGGTGCGCCGGTACGGCGAACACGAACACGCTTTGTTGATCTGATAACTGAGTGGCGTCCGGGTATGGGATGATTTGGCGCAAGCGTGACCTTGAGACGATATGCGGGCGACCCTGGGGTATGGTTCACGGTGTTAGGCTTGCGTGGCACGCTGTAAGGACGGAGTATTGCTTCATGGGGGTGTGGTCAGCAAGGAGGTTCTCATGCGGCTCGGTATTAATTCTCGTCATAAATCGGCCTCACGGTCATTGGAGAAGCCTCGTTGGTGCTGTGAGTTTGTTATGCATGGCCATTTTGATTCACCGCCTAGTGATCTACAGCCAATCACGCTCCCGTGAAAGTAAGCGGATCTTAGCGCGCAAGTGCGACCCTTGAACAAGGAACCGTCGACAATGCGACCATCATTCAAGAGAGACTCGATTACCAGGTCGAAACTTGATTGTACCTGGTCCCACCAAGAACGCTGAAGCGAGTGCAGTCAGAGTCTGCTCTTAAAATTGCCACTGCTCGAAAAGCTCGGCCGCGGCGATGAAAGGAGAAAAAATCTTGGCCGGCTCAAGGCCCATATGCATCTGCCAGCGCGGACCTGGGGCCGTTCGCCTCGAGAACCCCTACCTGAGATGCATGCAAGCGGGCCTGCCTACAATCTAAGCAAACATGGCCAATGCACTGCACGCAATCGACTAGAGCTGCTTGTTCGAATGCAAGGCCTACTGGGCGTTGTTACCTTTCATCTCTCCCCCTGTTCTTTGAATAGTGACTTGTGTTTTTCTTTAAATTCATATGTAAGCGTTGATTCGGCGTGTTGGTGGTGTCGATGCGTTTGCGCGCACGCGTCAAACCTCAAACCTCATCTCGTCGCCGCCACACGTTTGTGCGTCGATTGTGGTATAGTTACACTAATATCAGCAACTACAACCTCTCAATGTATCCCAACTCATATTTCAATGGAAGGGATGCAGTTTGACGCCGAGTTCATGCGCCACCTCGCTACCAACCCTACCTTTGCCAACCAACAACTGCCTACAGCCAACGAGGTCGCCGGAACAAGCAGCTTCCTCAGAAACGAGCTGATGCAACACACAAACGGGATGGAGATCGCTAGCGATAGCAATAGCGACAGCGGCGATGTAGCAATTGGTAAACAGCCGCGCGCTGAGTGTGAGAATTTCTATCGCGGCTTTGCAATCGACAACAAGCTCTATTTCAGGCGAACAAAGTGAAATAAAAATGTTGCTGGCGAGTGATACAAGTGTTGTGTTTACTGCTATCGAGGTCGCGAGCGTGCGTCGATGGAGTGCTCGAAACGAAAGCGTAAAGTCGGTAGCCAAAAGACGCAGTGCAAATACGGCTTCTTTATCATTGCGAACGATACATCCGACGTGACGAACTCGCCATGGAGGATTCAGCACTGTGCAGGCCAGAAATCGCTCCTATACAATCACCCGCCTATGGCTTTGATGGAGGAATACCATCTATATCGATGGCAGGCATCGAAGTCTGCCCACACGTTTCCTAGTCGGTAACCACCGCAATCTATTGTGTGTGCCGTCTGCCACCCCAGGAGCTACACAGTACGACAATGTTGTGCCATATTGCGTCATATCTTATCACGACTCGAGCATTATTCGACATGATTCTAAAGGCCGCGAACTCCGAACGAGTGGTCTCCGCCGCCAATGCGCTAAAGCTATAGCCTGGGCCCGTTTTATATGCGAGTCGCGGACGCTAAGTCAAGCGAGCACGTGTCGATGATTTGGCGCGACTGTCTGCTCGCATGTGTGGCAATCAACATTGCTGTTATACAAAAGATATCATAAAGCTCTCTAATCAGCCATAGTACTCCACAATCACCTTGTCTCTGTGTCCTGATTCTCCTGAAAGGACCCCTTCGCCACACCAAAGCACACCAAAATTTGCCGGCAGCATCTTACCGATCTCGTTCGCAGCTCGCCTGGCCAGACCGGCCACCCCATGCAATGCGTGTTTAGTAGAACAATAAAACGACGATCAACCGCCGAGGCTCAAATGCTAGGAATTGGACTGGCACCCGAGGAGTCGTCGACCGCCGTCCTCGAGCGCAAAGCCATGAAATTAGACCTGCTCAGCGCCCCAGCCAGCGTCGGCATCGCTGCTTGTATGTTAGTATTGGTCCGTCTTTGACATCTTGTTTGGACGTACCGCATGTTCGCCGGTGGCTCGATCGAAGGAATGTACTCCAAAACAGCGTAGGCAAGACCGATGAAGCCGACGATGGTACCGGGGATGATGCGGTACCAGCCGTTACCGACAGTGACACATCCGATGAAAACGTAGACTATGTGCTGTCAGTGGAAGATGTGAAACATTGGGTAGCGACTCGCATACAGATACCACGGCCGAGGAAGGAAAACATGAACGAGGCATAGCGGGCGACTTGCTGAGGAATCTGGAACTCAAGCAGAGCAGTGCCTGTCGAACGATTAGCTGGTGCATGCTGTCTTCTGTGTAGGAGGGATCATACCAGCACCGAAAATGATCAGGTAGACACCAAGGATGATGTGTGAGCTAGACTCCCTGTCAGCTGTGTTCTGCTGGTCGTGAATACTGTCACGCCTGTAAAACTGCAATTTTTGCTTCGCGCCTGTGTCGTCCAACGATCTAAAGCATAGCAAGTCCAATGACGCTGTTCAATGCCATCTTGCGCCTCCCCCAGCTCAATCCCGTCGTGATCTGGTCGCGCGCAACCGAGCTGCGCGTTTTATACTTTGCGATCGATATTATGGCGTGCGGCGGTGCGATTGGGGCCGGTGGTGGGCGTTGGCGCAGTTGTTGGGATGAAACATTCTGAACAGGTGTACACTCACAAATCGTTGAAAGGAAACAATTTCGCGACACCACCGAGAATGATGAAGGCGGCGACGGCGAAGTTCACCATGCGACTGTGACCTGTTAGTTACAAGCAAAAAAGGGCCAATGGCAGGGTCAGGTGCTGCTGCCTGACAGCTCAAGCTTGGTCGAGCTGCTAGACCGCAATAACTTACAAGATGTCGGAGAAATCCATGTTGGAGCTGGAGAGATGTGAATACGCAAGTTTGCGACCGGTTATGCGAGCTTCACGGGGATGACGGAGGGACTGGAGATGAGATGGGTGAAGCGTGGCTGCCCGTTGAGGTTGCGACGGGAGCTGTGAAGCCAAGCGAAACGGACGTCATTGCTGCCACGACGCCTCATTCGCTGTTCGTTCCACGTTCAACCTCCGCAGCACCGCTCAGCAGAGCACCGCGTCAGCGTACATGCAACCCTCGAGAGCAGCGACCATCTAGGCACGCGTCACAGTCGTTCTAGCGAGCAGTGAATTTCAAAGGATGTTGTATTCTGCGACACAACGAGAGCTGGTGGCAGCGTGCATAACGGACACTCGCACGCTGTGCATGGGAGCTTAGCTTCTGTGCTTATGCAGCTGATGCTAGTCTTCAGGTAGAGCTGGGAATTTCAAAGCTACTGGCATGAGCAGCGGCTGTCCTAAAGAGAAGGATTCCTCCTGACAGATGCAATTGGTCTAGCGCCTCCGGCCGCAGTCAGCTGTGCTTCTGTTACCTCAGCCTTGACGATATGTTCGAATCATCTACACCACCAATGTCATGCTCGGTTCAGACAGTGTTGAAGCTACGGTCAGAAGCGGTCGAGAAAGTGCACTTTGTGATGACTGTGCACTTCAACCATGGGACGACATCGCGGATATGTCTGCCCGCACAAACATTCACATCACGGGTCTCCCGAGAGGGATTTCCGTCTGCCAGATGTGTCGTCTGCTCAATGAAGTGAGGCCTGTTGGTCAAGATTCTATTATCTTGGCCCGAAAGCCGGACTTGATGGAACAGGGACTCGATTTCAATCAGTCCGGCCGGCGTGTCTGCTGTCTACTTGGTAACACTCACGCTCTTGAAGTTTTCGACTATTCGACACTTCTGATCTCCCACCTCGGCCATGAGTCGATGATGACTCGGTTACAACATATCTTTCCAGAGAAGGCAAACCTAGGGTCCGCTAAGAAGTGGATAGCGACTTGCGAACTAAGACACGGGTCAGACTGCTTGTTAGAAGATTCGCTGCGGCTACAGGACTTGGGTGTTATTGACTGCAAGGAGATGAGAGTTGTCCCTGCACCTCCAAAGTGCAGGGTTGTCGCCCTGTCATATGTCTGGGGCGAGAGCGCAAGCTCAGGTACTGAGCTGGGCGGAAACCTTCCATCATGGGATCTTCTACCAAGGACTATCCAATAGTCCATACAGGTGACACGTGAATTGGGTTGCAGGTTCCTTTGGGTCAATCGTTACGTATGTTATGCTTTCTCCGCTACACCATACTGGATTTATCTAATGAGACCAGTGCATTCGTCAAGATGACTCAGAAGATCAAAGAAAGCAGATCAATCAGATGGGTGACATCTATGCTTCAGCGTATCTAACAATCGTTGCTGCAGCAGGTCAGGACCCCTCTTTTGGGCTACCTGGGATTTTCCCGACTTTCCGAAAGTTGAAATTCGAGAAGCTAGGGAAAGCCCATGTGTATGCTCTTCCAAGGATCGAAGGGCTTCCAGACGCGTTTCATTATTCAGTTTGGTCATAACGAGCCTGGACGTTCCAAGAATGTTTCTTTTCTCGCCGACGTCTGATCTTTACAGATCGTCAAAAGATATTCGTCTGCAACACCAATACCTGCTATGAAGCTAAGAAACAGGCGCTGCTCGAAGATTCCGACGGAGATTGGCTATCACATTGTACGCCACGATACTGTGAGCAAGGATTTTCGACAATAAGTCAATGTTACAAGCTCATCTATACCTCGATGAGTACAATTCTCGCTTCCTAAAGTTTGACGACGACGCGATGAACGCAATCAGTGGCGCTTTGAATGCGCCATGTTTATCATATCTGGGGCGTCCCATTTCACTTTGCGGTACCACAAGATAGTGCAGAGCTAAGGTCTTGCGGCTATGCTCGACACGGGGAAATTGCACTGGCATGGAGAACCCTGGAAGACTGCCGCCGCCGAAAGCAATTTCCAAGCTGGCCAACGTTGGGATGGACAAAGAGCCCAAATCGCTACTATCCAGTTGAGACTACCGGTGTCCTCGTACAGGATGGTGTAAGCGCAACGAGCCTGCAAGACCTTGTGATCGTGTCTACAATCATGCCGGCGAGCTGCCCTCAGCTACTACGACTCGAGTTAGTGACTACGCATCTTCGCATGATAAGAATGTCCACTGGGATGGAACGATGGCCTTTATACGGGTGCTCAGTAGCTTTGCACTATGAAAACGACACTTACGCGTACTTCGAGGTGTGTTGGGACATACTTCCGAAGGATTTACCAGAAAATTCAACGATCAAGGGCGTTTTGCTTCGGACAGCGATACAAAGCAAGTCAGGGTTGCTTCCTGGATCAGCCGTTGTGTTGCTGCTGCAGGAAAGCGGTCTGCACTATGAACGCATGGGATTTGTTTATCTGGAGTTGCGAAAGGAAAAAGGCAACACTATGTAGCTCTACCCTAACTCGTCGACAAAGTTTGAATACGATGGCAATGTCTACAAGCACGTGTACTCTCCAGACATCGAACAGACCGACTGGTGGAAGAGGCATTTCACCGAGGAGACTATAGTCCTCGGATAGTTCCGTCAAAACAGACGTATAGCGGGATTGCGTCGATTTGAATCTACAGAGCTTTCTGCAAGAACACAGATAGAGTGAATGAAAGTATGGCAATTATTGTTTACTCTTCACCGAGCTATAGGATGAGCATTTCCAATACAAATGCTACGCAATCGACCCACCTGACGCGCGAAAGTCTTTCTCGCTTGTGAAGCTAGTGCTGACGCTCCGTGCCATCTTTCGCCCCGCTTCACACCTCAACGAAGCCCAACTCAACCCTTGACCTTCATACTTCAGCAACGCCGACGCCAGCTCATTAACAGCTGCGGCCGGCAATATAAGTGCACACGCAATGCCAATTGACATCAAAAAACAAGCGCATCCCTCGGGTGCATTCCTCCGCTTGGTGTAGTTGGTTTATCACGTTCGA
>JUDZ01008866.1:0-12581 GCA_000812845.1 Stagonosporopsis tanaceti | reverse complement strand
AGCCAGCGTTACTGCCAGCAGCTGCTGAAGCGAAGGAAGCAGGTGCCATTGTGGTAGTGGGGAGGTGCGCAAGGTACGATAGTGTATCGAGGCCTTGATATTCGTTGTGGTGGAGAGCGGCAAACTGATTGGAGGCAGTTGCGAGTGTTCGAGGATGATGTCAAGCGTCAAGCTGGTGAGGGCGGAATGGGCGACGAGAGTGGCACTCGAGGGTAGTGGTACAGGCGAATGGGCGCGGTAGTCGTGGGATGGCGACAGACGAGAGGATACCTGTGCCTGCAGCGAAGCCGAAAAGAAAGCGACACGTGACTGCCACACTAATTTTTGATGATGTCGCTCGAGCCTCACACGCCAAACAACGCGTCTGACGCGACGCAGTACTTGAAGATCGGTGAGATGATCGCCACCAGCTGCTCTGATGCTGTCTTTTGCAGTGCAGCAATTCGCCAGCGAGGATTTGTGTGTGCGACTACGACCCTGAGTTCGCTTGCTCTTCACGACCCAAGGAGCGATGCGAGGGCCCCTGCAGCCTTGGTGAGAATGCATCCCCATCTGATACCAGGCGACACATTGCATTCCCTTCATGCATCTACCACTCATCGACTGCTTGGCCGCGTTGAGGTTCTTGACCTGTACTGATGTTGATGCGTCTCTCTTCTCATGTCACTGCGTCTTCTTGGTCCCAGGCGTGATGAGATGCATATGTTGTGGTAGAGGTGCCTTCAGCAAAATTTCCACGTGACCTCACACAGCATCTTCGACACCTACCGCGCCATGAGTAGCGCCTCATCCTCCAGTCATCGTTGTCAGCAGATGCATCCGAATGCTTTCACAATCAGTTTGTGCTGCACTGGACCTACATATTCCTGCCGAGTTGCAGTAAAGATGACGCTAATTGTTTGCTCGGTCGATGATCCTCCTCACGTTTGTTTGCTACTTCGTACCTTGGTGGCAGGTTGCAATCTGTATCAGCGACCAACGATTGGCAGTGCGTCGCTCGCAGCTTGCTAACGAATCATTCTCCCACCGTCAGCAGTGTATCGTTACTACATGTCACACTTCGATCTGACCCTCCTCAGTCTCCCGCAGCTATGACATGCACTAGTCAAGAACAGGACTCACTCTGAATACAGTACCACGCGTGCATGTATTTAAGGCTCCCTAAATACAGCTTCAGTTCATTCTGATCTTTGATATTCTCGAGATTGTCTCTCTTCGCAATCGTATTTGCTTCACAACTGCAGTGGGCGTTGAAAAAACCACTCCTCTCGCAGCAAACACCAAACAACTACCACTCGAGACAGGTTCCTTCGGCAGTCCTGTCCGAACGCAATATCTCATAAACATCCCTGGACAGGGTCCCAACTCTTACGCACCATGTACCTCTGTCGCCATGAATACAACAACGACCCTTACGTGAGCGGAAATGAGAATCGCCGCCGCAACCGCGACCGACTGAACAGAGACATCAGAAGTCGTCGATACGGACTGCGAGGCCGACCCTCGCTGGGCTTTGAATCGTACGGATCTGGCTACGGATTACCTTTGAGCACGTTCTGTGGGCCTTTTCGCCCTCCCTCCATGCACACTGGCCTTTCCTCACACTGGGGTCTGATGTCGTCTTCCCCACCTTATGGTTCTGACGCAGACGAAGATGAGTTCCCATCGTGGTATTGTTCTCCATATTATGGAACAAGCCCATCGTCCACGCCGAGTGGACGCCGTGGCCGAAATTTTGGTGGATCTCAGGGCAGGTACTACATGGATTTTGACGATGACTACTCCTACGACTGTATGCTTAGATCTTCGATGCAAAGCAGAAGTAGAAGATTGTAGGGCGTGATGAGAGCCGGATTTTCTGGCTCCTCACGTATCCCATCTCATGGCGTTCTACTGTACGCATATACAACAAAAATTTCACGCCAAATGGCACAAACCATTCCGTTCCGTGAATTCAATAGTTGCAAGTGCAAATGTAAAACTTGTTGACTCTTGACCTAGAATCTTCACATGAACAGGTGTAGGCTTATGATTAAGTTTGTCCGCATATTGCACCTGTGCAGACAGCTGACAATTCGCAACACTACACTGACACAACGGCGAATGCTAAACGCGAATCTGTACAATCCGATTCGTACCCGCTTGATGGCAGCCGTTTCCGCGTCAGGTCTTGTGAGCAGTACTGACAGTGATGCGAAGTATCGACTGATGCCATGCACAAAATCAGCTACAGAAGTACATATTTGCAATCAGCATCATCTGTTTACTTGTATGTGCCGCGACGATCTGCACCTTCTGATATATCACCGCCAGCTAGCTTGGTTCTCACTCGCACTATCAACCAAGCTAGTACCATGTGCCTACTCATTCAATATACATATACCTGTGCTAACCCCTCAGAGATGATCTCTAAATGCTGTCCGTCCAGTGCTTGGTACCACTCGTATCTGCGTCATCTACAGTCTACGCAAGCGCATTCCAGCCATGCTAGTACGTTGTATTTCAACAGTTACCCTGGTGATGACAACACATCGAGGAACAACACGAGATTGGCTACTTGTCCACATCTCAGGAGTCAAACATCGAGTCTCGGAGGTGTGTCCATTGCGTGGCGAGAGCTTCCAATACAGTGAGGAAGAGAAAGCCTCCATATAACGGAGGGAGTGAGGAGATGGCTGCATTTACACTGGGGAGGTTATCGAGCATCTAAATGTGTACCGGGATCCGCTTCTGTAGGTGTGGATTGTCCTGGTATCTCCACTTGACCGGGACGCACTCCAGAACAGGCTGTAACGAATCTTGTAGCTTATGTACATTCGGGTCGCAGTTGGAATTGCCCACAAGAAGCTTTGGAACGTGCGCGTAAACATATTGGGCGAGAAGCCCTCTTGGAAAAGGTGGTATGTAGCCGCTTAAATCGACAGACGGGTAAAGAGCATATACACGCAGGTGGTGTTTCTGACCTCCTGTGAAACTGTCAGCTATTGGGACACAAGAGCATCTGAGCGGTTATAACGTTTTTGATGTGATTTACTGCTCGCACCTTCCAAGGTTGTAAGAAGATCGTGCAGAGTAGATCTGTAGGATATTCGGGAGCTGTGCGAATACACGTGCGATGGTGTGACGGGCGAAATCTGGAGTGCCGATGGTTCGGAGAGCTTTGAAGAGCTTTGTGGGAGCGGAATGGACGAAGTCATGTTGCGTGCCTGAACGTTTTTGGAGAAGATCGTTCGCGATAGAGCAGGTCTTGATGCTGTGCGTTGATGTTAAGAAGGTGAGAGACCGCGCCATGTCTGGGAAGACCGTGCTTGCTCTAAAGACAAGCTGATTTGTGGCCAAAAGAGAACTGGGATATGTTAAATATGAACTGTTCTCATGGATAGCAAACTTTACTGGACTAGACTCTTTCTTGTCACATTCACGGCTATGGCTGAGCGGTCTAGAATGCTGTCTGCAGATGGGTATAACATCTTCTTGTCCCATGGTTCTATGTTGGACATGTACTTCATGCGGTGTATAGCAGTGCTGGTGCTTTCAAGGCTTGAAGGAGAACTACAGATTGAGTCAGTCGAAGCAGTGGTAAAGAATGAATTTCGTAAACTTGTCCAGGCTTCGAAAGACTCTTTTGGATTGGCGGTGCTATTGCAATTTCTTGAATGGTTGGGCGTGTACCAGGATTGCATTCGTGACCGACCGATGCCCCGTATGCTCTGAGACATCACCACAGGGCAACTGGCAAAACTCGTAGCTCAGTGAGCCATGCATTCTGGCCGTGTCTTCTCCAGCAGTAGAGCTCGAGATAGGTGGTGTTCCACAAATTCTTGTAGTCATGTGTGAAGTGCTCCCTTGAATTCAGCAGCGTGGTTCTTAATTAAGACATGTATTTGGGATCCTTTAACGGCATGTTCTTTGCTTAAAACAATATGACGCGGATACAACTTGCGCATCTTCTCTGGCGAACCAATTACTTGTCAGAAATGAATCGAGAGACAACTAATGAACAGAGCGATGCCTACACTCGATACTTTCCGCTAGAAGATGAGGCCGATGAATATTTACAAACCGCATCAGAGCGAATGACTGCGCCAGTCCGCTGCACATTACTACACTGTCTACCGTCGTAGGCTAATGAAGAAACAAAGTAGCGTGTAATGCATGTCTAATAATATCACGATTTACAGCGCAGTTCGGACGTGGCTGTATCGCCCTTGAGTCTCGTCATGCTGAACAGATGAATGTCAACATCACTTTTTTTCGCTGTGCTGATGTTTTGCACCCTCGCAACCAGTCCCAGTGGTTTACTTGCAATGTTCGTGTCGAAGTTATCTGACTCAAATCATGCGTTGGCAAATGCAAATAATTGCCCCGAGTCACCCGGTTAGCAATCACCTCTCGAACAAACTTCACCAATAGAATGCATTTGCATTCTTCACTCGATCGCGAACTCCGCTCTTCCGTTGATGGCTTGCTGAAGCCTTCGTTCTGTACTCGATCAGCTTCTTTGACGCTGTCAATGGCTTGCATAGGAATGCTCTCGTATTCCAAATCCAGGAGCGATCACGTGCAATCGCGAAGTGGATGCGTTGTACTGTGATACCAGAGGCATCACATGCCGACTCCAGCCGGATGCAAGGAGAGTCTGCGGTGCTTGATAGCCGTTGCTCGAGGGAGACGAAGCGTTGTGTGAAACAGAACCGCCGTTAGTGTTGCACTTCGGTCATTAACAGAGTGGTGTCTTGTATCGACACGCGCGGAGTTGAGGGAGGCAACGAGCCAGCAGTAGGAGAACGCAACTTGGGCTAAGCTCTCACCGTGTCACAACCTGCCTTATCGGTCAGCGTAGTTCCTCGGGCGCAGAGTTGGGACTGCTGCGATGGCTTGCCGATGTTCTGGGTTCTGACCTTGCGCATGCAGGTCACCCGTGTAGCTGCATGATCAAAGAACGATCCTTCTTCCCCACAGCGGCCTCTCCGGCCCATCGAACAACCTCGTCCCAGGTAACTGGAATACTGCCCTTGCGTGTCACGGAGCTACGTGAGAGGTGGTAGTACGAGCTGCACGAAGCACCCGGCAACCGGGTCCTGAGGGACTAGTGGCAAGCCGGCAGCCGCCACGACTATCTCGGCCTCAACCGAGCTTGGAATGTGTTGTGGTGAGAGCCAATCGTACCTAGCCTGGCCGGGCATCGAGTGTGAGGGTGCACTATGGAGTAATGTGGACTTACAGACGGTTGGTCGGAGGGACCATATCCGTGGTAAGCCTGATATGCCAAAGCAGCTAGGTGCAGCGACGAATTTTTACCTTGGGAGGGGTCGATCTACCAGTATCTCCGGCGCTTGCGCATAGATGCAATGCACTGTAGTCTCCGCACTGCAAGAGCATTGAGTTGTTGGCCGAAGCCGGGATAGGTGACCGTGGGTAGAGTGGCCTGGTGGATAGCTGAAGCAGACAAAACCCGTTTGGGTGTAGCAGATGTAACAATTAAAAGAAACCATACTTGGCCTGTGAAACCAAGGTCAACACTTGCGGTGCCCCAAAGGAATAGCGGGCACGAATCCTCTTGGTGAGGGTCGCACAGATGATCTGCTGGCACTGCAAGTGAAGGGCGATGATGAAAGGGTTTACTGTGATGTTCTTGTGTCAATCAACTGCCGGAAGCCTTAGAAGCCCCTTAGCGGCGTGATAGACGGGTACTTGCAGAGGGCCAGCTATTTGTGCACGGTCGGTGTCCGCCAGGCACGTTTCAGGTGCTGGTGGTGATGGCCCGGCGGCACGGCGCGGGGTGCCTCGTACCTGTTGAACCCCAGTAAAGAACAAGCCCCGGGGAAATATAATATTGTCCTGCCGAGCATTAATGATCCCGGAAGACTGTGAAGGGTGAACTTCCAGCAGAAACAGACGAGTGAACAAGAATGCTTCGATGTGAACCACGGACACGACAGGCTTCGGCTCGTTGTGTATGGCGAACCAAGTTGGGCAGTCACAACAGCTCGCATCTCGTTTCGAATAAGCGTTGAAGGGAACGGTATGCCACTAAGACAAGCGTGAAGTCGAAAGTGGTACCACCCCAGCGGCAAGAACTTGGAACGCGATGGAGAGACGACTACTGAAGTAAGTACGTCTGCTGGCTAACCACTATTGAAGCTCAGACTTGCACCGTGGCTTGCTCTGCGATTGCTCGACGATTGGAAGCATGACCGAACTCAAAGTGGTGACGTGATCGAAATGGACAAGTCGTAGCGAGAGGCGGTCGTGAGAGAAAATGTTCAAGGCCAGGGATAATCTGCAGCTGCTGAGGGTCCTGTCACTTTATTGGGCGCGGAGATTGTGACCATACGGCGAGGGGGGTGTTCCCCCTGTGCGCTATCGGGCAGGGCTGCATGGCGCCCACATCGTCAACCGGCCGTTTCTTTTGCTTCGGACCGCCGTACAGGGATTGAGAACGTGATGACGTTTTGCCGACCCTGACACTGCCCAAGAGGGGATTCTACATAGCACGGTGCGCGAGAGCGCTTGGGAGATGATGGCCCTGCTTCTGGGCGGTGGGGCGGCTGATGGGTGAGCAGCACAGCAACGCAGCAACACAGCCGCAGCCAAACCGCCAACGCTCCCGTTTGGGCCAAGAGCCTCCAGCGCGACGACATCAGCATTCTAAGAATACTGCTGTCGCCTGTTGCGATTAGGCCGCTGGAGAGAGCTGGCTGCTGGTGCAAGGGACGCGTCTGTCTGGCGGTGCGGCACTGTGTGGAGCTATGGATCATAGACCATGGATCATGGACTACTACGTATGGACCATGGACCGTGGCCACTGCCGTGTGGAGTAAGTAGGGACGGGAGCGCCGCCGCTGGCCGGGCGGACGAGACAGCCTCATCTCCCTCGCGGCTGCCGACATACAGCAGGCCATTGCTTCTGCGAGCGCCATGCCGACGTGGCTGTTACATGCAAACAGTCCATCTGCGGGTGGCAGGTGCGATGCGCGAGCGAGGGAAAGAGCGTGCTGCACGGAGCAGGGGCGCGTTCTTGCCGTGGCATGGTCGCCTCTGCGGCGATTGAAACGCGCCCACGTAGGACAGACACGGCTCCCTTTGCTGGCGGACCGCCATCGTCATCGCAGCACTCGCGGACGACGCTGCGCTGTGCCTGGCGGAGGCTGGAGGGCGTGGCTTTTGGGCGATGCGCAGGCGGCGACAGGGATGGGGATTAAGGTTAGCTGCAAGCCACGCCAGGAATAGCAGCCCGATCGCTCGCTTGTGCCGTCCAAGCCCTTCTCGCTGCTCACCACACTCCATCTGATGTCTCCCTTCACACCGCGCAGCCAGCGTCACGGCGCTCCGATGGGGCGCTGCGCCCGGATGCCGTGCATTGGCTGCCATGAGCAGCCTATCTTCCGTCATCTCGGCGGCCACTCAGTGCCCGCGCGCCCGTGCAGCTCCCACCTGGCTGGAGGCTCGCGGCGACCCTGACAGATGTCGCTGCCAGCGGCCGTGTAGACGCTGCTGGGGTCTTCTAAGCTGGCGTCCTGTGTATATTATCGTCAAGGCTGCTGCCGCGCTGCGCATTCGCAGTCTTTCCATGTTCAGCCCTCTCCACTCCGTCCAAGCGTGCTCCTACACCGTCACCCCTCAGCCATAGCCCCCGCGTTTGCACTGCTCAGCTGCTCGCCATCACCGCGCCCGTTTGCATTTCCTTCACAATTACACTCCTCTCCACTATTAACGCCTCACGGATTGTGTTTCGACGCACTGGCCCCGGCCCTCCGCATCCGCGCTGCCATCCATTGCAGAGGTCTTAGATTCCCATTACACGACTCAGGCACCGTCCGCCTTCAGACGATCCTTGGCCCATAGCTTCGCTGAGCTGGAGCCTGCATTCTGGAGCTGTCTTGCTTGCCCATTGCTCGCAGCCACAGCTGTCTGACCACATTGGCCACCCACACGTCACCTTGAATCTCAGCTTACTGCTCAGCTTGCCGCGCCGCGCCATCCCCGGCGAGCTTGCAGCGCACGAGGGCCACGATAAAGTGTTGGTCTTGAGGCTAGCTCCGTCTGCCCACTGTAGACTAATCCGGTCATTCACGTTTGCCAGAGCTTGCACGACGTGGTGCTTAACGGCCGGAGATCAAGCAGTTCGAGGGGCGTGCTCCTGCACCTGCTGGCCTACTAGGGTACCACGCCGGTGGGTCCGGTAATCATCAAGAGTCAACCCGAACCCCCAAAGATCACTGTGCACGCTCGTCCTTGCATTGCCGCCTCTTTCGCGTCCTCTTCACTGGCCAATCTCACCCCTTACCGCTGGCTTGGGTTGCGTCGTAGCCTTCACACCTCCTGCACCTACCCGCCGGCAAAGATCGCCCACTGCACCGTCACCCCTTCATAATCTAGCTGTTTGTCTACCATACTGTACGGTAAGGCTGCCTGGCCCCTACACAACACTGGCCAGCCCACGGCCTTGTCTCGCGTTCTTTGTCTGCTATGTAAGTCACAACGGCTGTCACATCGAAATGCAGGTCATTTTATGCGACATTTGATGCTCAGGAACTCACTGTCATCTCAGGACCTGGCATTTGCTCTGAATCAAGTCTCGCCCGCTACCAGCAACACGCTTCTTCTTCCCTGTTTCGGCACGTCAGATCTGTTGTGATCTAGGTTCCGACTAGGCGAAGAACAGAACTTGTCGTGTAGGACATCGACATTCAAAGTTCCCCTGATTCCCGGATGAATCGACCATTCAAACACCTCGGTCCTCTGTCTCTGCATATCCTTCTTCCGTCACCATCACTGGTCACAAGGCCCACTTCTAGTGTGCTTCAATCTCACTTCTATCGTTGTGCGTACGAGACGGCCAGGCGGCGCGTTGCAACAGTCTGTCACAGGATTACATTGTCTCTTCATCGGTGGTCACATCTTGTATTGTATTGCCAGACCTTGACAAGCATCCCGGTGCTGATCAACACGGTACCGAAAACCACAAGGATCACCATCGCATCTACTCCTAGAAGCTCTAGGAGACCGTCAAGCTGGCCTGCATCATCCAACCAAGCTATCAGGTACGACTCCTAGACTGATTGCCTTTGCACACGCAGCCTTGCCTGGTTTGCTGTTGCCTAGGAATCTGCCACTGTTGAGAAAATTGCTGACTCTGACTGGGACAGTCTGATAGCTTTGGTGCGCCCTTTTCTTCGAGAGGCATCGTATCGGACACTGAGCGATACCTGTCACAGTACGGTGAAGGCTCTAGGAGCAGCCTTCCAGGTATAAGTTCTGCCTTAGGCAGCAGCGGATTGTCCATGTCCGACTACGGCAAGAGTCAACATTATGTGTATGGTAAGTGACTTCATGCTCATCTGATGTTTCTGTGTGGCAGCCATTACCCTTTTGGTCCGATGGCCCCTCTGGGTGGCCACGTGAGGTCCGTTAGCAGATTTACTGACCGCGCACCTACTAGACGCCGAAGCCACAAGGTCGAATCAGGTTCCGGCCTATCCTGGTAATGCACAGCCATCATTCGCCTCCCCATATACAGATGCATCCACGCGTCCAGTCCATGAGCACTCGAGCGCAGAGATGCCTTATATCCCTAGTTCGACGTACGAGTCACGCGGTCCGAACGACCTTTTACCCGCTGCCTCTTTTATCGATGCAAGGTCTCGTCATCCCGCCTCCCACACACCTAATGAAACGGAAATAACGGGCTTCGTTACGCCTACGCAAGGCACCGCTGGATCGACCGTCAGTCTACAACTCCGAACGAATTACGATCTCGCTGCAGAGCAGTACACTTTCATATTCATGTTTGGCAAAAAGGCTTGCGTCGCAGACCTGCAGAAAGTGGACTACGACGATGACTGGTACAACTACGTTCTGAACGTGGAGGTTCCACCTTTCCCTTTGACAAACGACTGGAATCCGACTATGATGCTGAAGCTACAGATGGAGAAGGATGGCCATCTTCGCCACCAGGCAGACGCTGGCAAGTTCACGTACACCGACATGTCCCCCAATCTTGCGTATCAGTCCGCTTCCGAGTACCCGAAAAAGCGCAAGTTCTCTCTGGATTTCGCAGATGATGAAGACTTCGACACGATAGCTGCAAAGCGTCAGAACACACAACGCTTTCAAGCAAAGCCGCGTTCTCTGTCTGCTGCCTACTCGACGGCACAGCTGTCGCCTTTGCCAGCGCAATCCTCGCTCGCCGGTGGATTCGGCCACACTGGAGCGTACGACATGAACAGAAGCAGCGCCTACTCCTCTCAACTATCCCATAAAGGCTTGTATGCGGTGCCAAGCATGGGACCAGGCGACTTGAAGCCTCCCCAAATGTCGCCTGGTCTGCAATCGTACAGTCACTACGGTTCTCTTGCGCAGCCTAGCCGGAGCCCAGGGTCCATGGCGGCAACACCGGCAGGTCTATCGGTGCTGCCATCTCCATCCAGTGTTCCTGCCCCTACTTTGGTTCGAGCGACCATTGCACAAAGCGGAGGTGGTTCGAACGGTCAGCCATTTAATCCGTACTCGATGTACCAGACAAAAGCGATTCTGAAGATCGATGGCGATCTTGATAAGATGACCGAAGAGTGGTCGCAAGAGGAGGTCGACGCCAAACGCCGACTTGTGCAGTTCGAACGATCACAACATGGCAGTACGATTTCGACCACGTTTGCGCCGGTCACACCAGAAGCTCGTCCAGCAAAGAGCATCTGCGTCAGCTGTATTTGGTGGGAAGAGAAGGACGAATACTACATCACAAGCGTGGACACAATCTTCCTTCTGGAACAGCTGGTCAACGTGCGATTCACTGTCGAGGAAAAGAACCGCATCCGCCGCAATCTGGAAGGGTTCCGACCGCTTACAGTATCCAAGGCCAAAGCGGATAGCGAGGAATTCTTCAAGGTTATCATGGGATTTCCTACCCCCAAACCGCGCAACATCGAGAAGGACGTGAAGGTATTTGCCTGGAAAATACTCTCTCACGCATTGAAAAAGATCATAAGCAAATACGTAAGTCGCTCATTGAGGACGCACAGGATGCAACTAATAACTCGCACAGTCTGCAAGCTATGCCTCAACAGCCGGAGCGGGATCGCTCCCTATTGCTTCGACATCGTCTTACGGTTCGAATGGGCTTGCATATGCGTCTGGCAGTATGCATCGACATACTCCGCCGCGATCGGTCGCTGCATCGATGGCCTCAGCCGCCTACACACCTAGCATGACTTCCACGAGCTTATCGCCTAACTTCAAGATGTCAGCAGGGTTCGAGGGATCATCTGGACATGGCATGCCGACCCCACAGAGGACACCATCCGTACAGAGTATGACTCAGTGGGGAGCTGGATCTCATCAGCTGTCGCACTACCCATCAACCCTGGCACAATCAGGACGCCCCTCCTGGGAGTATGGTTATCTTAGCAATCCCGTGGTAGCTGGAGTGCCAGCAGCACAAGCCCTGCGATCAGACGGTGCGCCGGATATCAGTCAGATGTCCACGGACGACGCTTACCAACAATATGGGCACCGCACAACGAGGGTGTAGAGATTGAAGGTGGAGTATTTGGTGCACTGCGACTGATGTCACCGTCAGCGGTGAGAAGGTGGGTGGGAATACGCGGCGGCTGACCCACCTATTCGATCATGCGGACCTTGGCGCTAACCACATCTGGACTCCCGCACACCACCACTTCATGTCGACACCGCCTTGTACGACGCGCATATCACTCGAGGCTCGATGACCAAGTCCTTGCGACCGCGGTGAGGGCCCAGAGTTTTCTTTTCCATTTCCAACATCTATACGGAGTTTAGGCGATCTCCTTCCTTCCCATCTACGGTCTCCACCTGGTCAGCATCATACACGAACGATACCCCGGAAGATGGCGTTTCGAGGCTCAACCTTTTTCTTCGCGGCATTTCTTATCAGGATCTTAAGGAATGGTACGGTCATGGCGCACGAGCTCCCAGCCCATGTGATACCGGCAGGCATCCACTTACGCGCAGGTTGCGCAGCAGGCTGAACATGAATTACATCATGGAGGTGTTTGATGGTGTTCCTTCAGGACCTTAGTTACCTACCGTATGCACGGTTGGTCCCTGGTCTGCGTTTCGTTTCGTATTTCGGCGTGGCTTGTTATGCATTTCCCGGCTTCGTTGCATATTTAGATCCCATCTGCATATCCTAGGGCGGTGGCACTTTTTCCTCATAGCGAATGGATAGGCAGTCTTCCTTTTTTTCGTCGTGGCTACTGAGATTCCCCTTTCCTTATAACATTGGTGGTACCGTAAATTTAATGCAAACTTGAGTTCTTTGACTTGTGGCGCTTGACTTGTCCAAGGTGAAGCGTGCGTGCATGTGTTTTGCACCGAATTCCTGACTGATGTCTGTGAACATGTTCGACATCTTGCTCTTTGCGTGTGTATCACGGCGCTGCGTGTCTACAACCACGGCCCGTGCCGCCACAGGCAGCAGCCTGCGGACTGCGGACACCAACTAGCCTAGCGTGCCGACCTTTGTTATCTTTGGAAAACTAGGCATCCTCGCATATTGAGTCGAACAAATGATGAGCTCCTGCCTGGTAAACGTTGATATG
>JUDZ01008865.1:0-12578 GCA_000812845.1 Stagonosporopsis tanaceti | reverse complement strand
CCTGTAAAATACAATGCTTCCCAGGTTTTTAAACTGGTCAAGGCGTGAGGCTCTTGCGAGTAGTAGGCCACCTCTTGGGCAACTTGCTTGGTTTGGGTCTGTACGCTGGTTCCTTTATAGCATACCGTACCTGAGGTGGGAGCAAGATGTCCTACCATCTGCTTGATTAGCGTGGATTTGCCTGCTCCATTCGGACCGAGCAAACCGAGAATTTCCCCTTGTTGAACGTCGAAGCTTATGTTTTGATTGGCGACAACCTTTCCTTTTTTGTACGTTTTATTCACACGCTCTAATTGATAGATCAGCTTCATCATTCTTTCCCCTTTCAGTTCGAACTATGTTTTTGCTGCTGCGTGTCTGAACCCAGAGAGAGTATGTATTCTTTGATTGATCAATGCTTTTGTTGGATGATGCCTAAATATGCTTAACGGTATATCAACAGGCGTTAATATCAAGATATCGCATTGCTCTTCCAAGGAGTGACGGGCGGAAGAATGGTTTTCGTCTCCGTCTTAGGACGGAGACGGCATGCTGAGCTCCCGAACCCAATATTTCGATCACAAGATATAAGTAACGCCATTCCGCGAAAAAGCGGGTGATGATAAGAATCAGTCAAAAGTTTAAGCATCAAAACTAAAAAAAGTGACAACATCTCAAAAAAGATTTTAATGAAAAACAGTGAACGTATGCGGAGTTCATGCTTAGAGCGGAAGAAAACGAAAAGCTGTACACAATCACGAATTGATTGCGAGCATATGAAGTTAGGGGAGGAAACTCATGAGCCTCTGTAATGTTTTTTTGTTACGCTTACGATATGATTGGATTCAGAAAAATGTAGAAGATTAGACCCTTGCCCTCGGCTTCAGTTTGGCTGTAGAAACACCGGAGTTCGTTAAAATGCTGCAGTATGTAGGCAAAGAACTCGTCCTCATCCTTCTTTCCATTTTTAGTAGTGACTCTACTGAACTATCTAAATGTATCATCCCGAAATTGTGTATTTCAAGGAACTTTGGATATAATCGTCAAAAAAAGCTATCGAAAATATAGGAAAGGGGAGTTAACAGTATCGGGATGCATTTAAGGTGGAGGAATTGATGTGAACTTGAGCACCGATTACTTAAGTGGAAATGTGATACAATCAAAAAAGTTTGGCCTTTCAATATGACAAGAAAAAGGGAGTGGAATAATGTATGAAAAAGGGTTTGCTCATAGTTTCGGCTTTATTACTAAGTCTTGTGTCAGTAGCTTGTAACAACGATAATAGTGCATCGAATGAAGTGGGGGCACAGGAAATTAAAGAAAAAGTCCATGCGTATAGTGTTGGTACCTTTGAGGATGTAACTGCATCTATTACATCACATGAACTAATTGTGACTGATAATGGTAAAAAGACTTCTTTTGACCTTCCAGAGAACGAATTTTTTGTTTCGATTGCACCGTTTGTTGAAAATACACATGAATGTGCTATCCACAATTTAACAGGGTGTCAAGGGGAATTAGTAGAAAAAAACTTCGATGTGTTTATTCAGGATGAAGAAGGCAATGTAGTGGTGGATGAAACGATTACTTCTTTAGAAAATGGTTTTATTGATCTATGGTTACCGCGAGATCGGACATATCAAGTGAAAATTGAGTATGATGGCAAAACAGTAGAATCTGAAATCGCTACTTTTAAAGATGACAATACTTGCATCACAACGATGCAACTAACATAACACTCAATAAAGCATTAAAGCCTGATCGTTCAGGCTTTTTTATTTTATGGGTATAGGTGGAATCAGGAACTTTTTCATAGGATTCTTAATTTATGGTATGTCTGTTCAAAAAAGTAATAGAATTTACCCCTCCGTTGAAAGATTATCTCCCTATCACAAGTGAAGGTTTAGCACTACTATGATGGTAGGTTGCAAAAAATTTGAGAAAAGTGTTTATTGCGCTGCAATACTTTAGTTCATTACCGCTACACCCGGTTACACGACATGATTTCCTCCCCTGCGCAGCTGAACTGCCTGTATGATGAGCTGCTGCGATGTATAAGCCACGTTTTTTGTTTCTACTGTCAAAATATTCAATCAACTGGAACCCGCACAATAGCATTAACCTGCCTAATTAGTATGACTCTCTCCAATCGCATGAGCTTGCCCAATCAGCAACATTCCACACAAAAAGCATGAGCTGTCAGTCAACATGACCCCCTCACAATGGCATGAAATAACCCACTCAGCATGATCCCACACATAAGCATGAACTTGCTTATTCGTTACAAACAGCTACATTGGCACGAAATTGCCGCAGAAGTTCTTTTTTTGAACGGCTTGATTGCTCCAGTTTGTTCTTTTTCGTTAAGACAGAGAAACAATGTTGGTTTGTTTGTACTCTGAATGTTCCTTAAAAAGAATAGTTGGAGAATAACGTTCGTTATAAGAAGTTAGTAAGTTTTATTTTTCTAAAGACTACTCCACAAGGAGAGTGTATTCATGTTTAGAGAGATGCATAAGTCCAAAATTCACCGTGCTGTCGTGACGGAGGCCAATTTGAATTACGTAGGAAGCATAACCATCGATCAGGATATTTTGGATGCATCGGACATCCTGGAGAACGAAAAAGTCCAAGTCGTCAATATAAATAACGGAGCCAGGCTGGAGACGTATGTCATATCAGGCCCAAGAGGCTCGGGTATGGTTTGCTTGAACGGCGCAGCTGCCAGACTGGTGCAGCCGGGCGACCGCGTCATTATTATTTCTTACGCAATGATGGAGGAATCGGTAGCCCGGACGTATCGTCCGCATGTCGTCATTATGGACGAGCATAATCGCATCGTAACGGAGGATTATCAAGAACTGCATTCCACAACGGTGTAAATAAAAGACAGAACGGAGGGCTGCCGACTATGAGAACCATCCGTAATTTGTCCGGCGTATTGCTGGCGCGCAAGGAAAACGATGCGGGAATTTTATTTTGCGAAAGCAGTCAGGAGCGCTACTTGTCGTATGGCCAATTACTTGCATTGGCCGGAAGGGCGCTTCATCTGCTGCGCGAGCAGGGCCTTGTGCCAGGCGACTTTGCCGTCATGCAGACGGAAGATAACGAACGGTTTATCCTTCTATTCTGGGCTTGCGTGCTCGGCGGCATTGTCCCTGTACCTGTGACGGCGGCGCGTACGGACGAAGGACGCAAAAAGCTGATCCAGGTATACAAGCAGTTGGAAGCGCCGAGATTGCTCTGTGATGAAGAGCTTTGGCCGGGAATTCAAGGCTACGCTTTGAAGCACGGGGAGACGGAGGCGCTGGCCCAGCTCGAGTCCGGCAACGTGCCGGTTGCGGAGATACTTGCGGCGGCTACGGATGCAGGCCGGCACGAGGCTGAGCCATATGACGCTGCCGAGACGGACACCGCATTCATCCAGTTTACATCAGGCTCTACCGGAGACCCGAAGGGGGTCGTATTAACGCACGGCAATCTTCTGTCGAACATGCGCGCCATTATCCTTGGGGCGCAGTCGACAGAGAGGGATTCTTCGCTAAGCTGGCTGCCGC
This sequence comes from Stagonosporopsis tanaceti, assembly GCA_000812845.1. Classification (NCBI taxonomy): domain Eukaryota; kingdom Fungi; phylum Ascomycota; class Dothideomycetes; order Pleosporales; family Didymellaceae; genus Stagonosporopsis; species Stagonosporopsis tanaceti. Next base: position 9,042 of record JUDZ01008865.1, on the reverse strand, counting down.
TGACGCATGATATGGGGCTCATCGGCTTTCATCTTTCACCGCTGTTTTGCGGCATGAGTCAGCTGCACTTGCCGACCTCGACGTTTGTGCTTCATCCGATGAAATGGTTGGAGCTTACGCATAAGCATCGGGTGACATGTCTCTCTTCGCCGAATTTCGGTTATGTGCATTTTCTGCAGCATTGGAAGCCGGAAGGAGCGGTGGCATGGGATTTGTCTTGCGTCAGGCTGATTTTTAACGGGGCCGAACCGATATCGGCCGCCCATTGCCGCGGTTTTCTGGAGGCGATGAAGCCGTACGGGTTAAAGGGGAATTGCATTTTCCCGGTATACGGGCTTGCGGAAGCGAGTCTGGCCGTAACGTTCCCGGGGACGGAAGATCACCTGAATACCATTAAGCTTGAGCGCCAATCACTGGCTGTTGGACAGGCTGTACGAATGGCCGCGCACGGGGATCATGCTGCGATCGAGATCGTTGAGCTGGGTTTCCCCGTACAAGAGTGCGAGGTGCGCATTTGCGACGAAGCGGGAATCCCAACGGCTGCAGGCAGCGTAGGCTTGGTTCATATTAGAGGCCGCAACGTTACAAGCGGCTACTATAAGCGACCTGATGTAAACAAGCAAACGATTTCCCCGGCTGGCTGGCTGAATACGGGAGATTTGGGTTTCTTGCTGGAAGGGCGTTTATATGTGACCGGTCGCATGAAGGACGTCATTTTCGTCAATGGGCAAAATGTGTATCCGCATGACCTGGAGGCGTTGATCAGCGGACTGAAAGGGGCCGAAATCGGGAAAACGGCGATTGCCGCCGTTCAGGATGACACGACCAAACGGGACGCGATCGCTGTTTTTATTCAACATCGCGGCAAGATCAGCGGATTTGTACCGCTGATGGCCGAGGTGAAAAAACGGCTGAACGGATCGGCTGGTCTGGACGTTGCTTTTGTTGTCCCCGTTCGGCGAATTCCGAAAACGACCTCCGGCAAAATTCAACGCTACGTATTGGCGGAAGCGCTGCGCGAAGGCGAGTTTGCCGAAGCGCTTGCCGAGTTGACGGAGCTGGAAGCGGCGGCCGCGTTGGAGCTCCATGATGCGGATGACGGCAATGTCTTGCACGGGGATGACGGCTTGGAGCCGGCCACGGAGACGGAAGAGCGGATCATGTCCATCTGGCGCAAGGTGTTGAAAAAGGATGCCATAAGCCTGAAGGACAGCTTTCTCGAGCAAGGTGGCAACTCGCTCAAGGCGGCTGATGCCGCAGCCAGGTTGCAAGAGGCGTTTGGCGCACGGCTTACGCTTACCGAACTGTTTTTGCATGACACAGTGAGCTCGTTGGCCGCTTTACTGGAGCAAAGGGCGCAGGAGGGCATTGGTACTGCCACAGCCGCTCCTCCTCCGGTGGTTAAAGCGGAAGAGCGGACGGTTTATCCATCGACCTCGGCGCAAAAGCGGCTGTTCATTTTGGAACAGCTGAATCCGGGACTGCTTAACTACCATCTGCCCTTTGCGGTTCAGGTGAAGGGCCCGCTCGATATCGACCGATTCCGCGCAGCGTGGCGGGCGCTGATAGAGCGGCATCCGGCGCTGCGGTCATCCTTTTATATGGAAGAAGGCCATGTGATGCAGCGCATCGGTCAGGCGATCGAGCCGCCGCTTGTCGTCGTTGACGGAAGCAACTGGTCAGCGCATGAACTGGCGTTACGTCAGCGCAGCTTCCTGCAGCCGTTTTGTCTGGAGCAGGGGCCGCTGCTGCGCATGGAGCTTGTTCTCCTGGAGTGCGAGTCAAGCGTGCTGCTGCTGGATATGCATCATATCATAACGGACGGAACGTCGATGGGTATTTTGATGTCCGATCTTACGAGGTATTACGAGGGGAACATACCTGAGCCGTTGTCCATTCATAGTGGGGATATAGCGTTGTGGGAAGAAACGGGCCAAAGCGGCGGCTGGCTGGAGCGCCAGAAGCTTTATTGGCACGAAGTCTTTCGGGATGGCGTGCCGTCTCCGTCGATTCCGTCTCCCCGTCCAAGGCCGCAGACGCCGAGCTATCGCGGAGCAATGGAGCGCTTCGAGCTGGAGCCGGAGCTTGCCGGATCGCTGCGGGGGCTGGCTAGACGCGAGGGCGTAACGTTATACACCGTCCTGCTATCCATTTATTATGCGCTGCTTGCAAAATATACGGGCGAATCCGACATCGTTGTCGGCACGGCAGCCGCGAGACGGATGCGGCCGGAGCTGCAAGGCGTAGTCGGGATGTTCGTTAACATGGTTCCGATCCGCCTGCGCGGGCAAAGCGGCTTGCGCTTCGATCAATGGCTGAAGCAGGTCCACGGGGAGGCGCTGACCGCCATCGGCAATGGGGATGTGCCTTATGAAGAAATAGCCGAGCTGGCGAATGTCGAACGGGCATATGGGCGGAATCCGCTGTTCGATTCAGTGTTTACGCTGCAAAATATGAAGCTGCCCGAATGGAAGAGCAAAGATGTTGTTTATACGCCCCAGGCGATGGACAGCGGCTCGGCCAAGTTCGACCTGACTTGGGAGTGCGCGGATAACGGTGTTAGTATCGCATTTACGCTGGAGTATGCGCTGGATTTGTACGATGAGCGGGCCGCTGCGCAATTGGCCCGGCATTATGTAGCGTTGGCCCGAGCTGTCGCCGCGCAGCCGCATGCGGCGCTTGGCGAACTTGATCCCGTCGATGCAGAGGAGCGGGAACGGCTGCTCCGGCTTGGCCGTTCATTCGCCACGCAGCCGCAGGAGCTGTCGCTGCACAGGCTGTTTGAACGGCAAGCGGCGGAAACTCCGCAGCAGATTGCCGTTGAAATGGGCGAGCGGACGTATACCTACAGCGAGCTGAACGAACGTGCCAACCGGTTCGCGCGCGTGCTTGCGCGGTGCGGCGTTGCGCCGGGGGCCAAGGTGGCGTTACTGTTGCGTCGCACGCCCGATATGATTGCGGCGATATTGGCTGTGCTGAAATCGGGAGCCGTTTATGTCCCGATTGACCCGCAATATCCCGAAGAGCGGATTTTGTTTATGCTGCGGGATACGGGAGCTCGGGTAATCGTGGCTGCAGCCGCGACGATGGAGATGGGCGCCCGACTTGCCGGAGACAGCATCGATGTCGTTGACATGGATGGACTCGATACGAGATGGGCCAGGGAGCCCGGCCATGATCTGGACATCGACGGCGCTGGGGACGATCTCGCTTATATCATGTACACGTCCGGCTCGACGGGCAAGCCGAAAGGGATTATGACCGCGCATCGCAATGTGTCCCGAATTGCCGTCCATACCGATTATGTAGGCATTTCGGAAAACGATGCGCTGCTGCAGCTTTCCAACTACGCCTTTGACGGATCAACGTTCGATTTGTACGGAGCGCTGTTGAACGGCGCGAAGCTGACGCTGGTCGGCGAGGAAGAGGTTGCCGACGTTGTGCGGCTGACAGAGCTGATTGAGGCCAGAGGCATTACTGTATTCTTTGTGACGACGGCGCTTTTCAATACGCTGGTCGATCATGGGCTGGAGTCTCTGCACGGCCTGCGCCATATTTTATTTGGCGGAGAGCGGGCTTCCGTGCGGCATATCCGCAAAGCGCTCCGCGCGCTTGGACCGGGCGTGCTGCTGCATGTCTACGGCCCTACGGAAACGACGGTGTTCGCTACCTGTTATCCGATTACTGAGACATGGGACGGACAAGGAACGGCCACCGTGCCGATCGGCGCGCCAATCGCACGTTCAGAAACGCTGGTGCTGAATGAGCAGGGCCGATTGCAGCCGGATTGGGTGCCGGGCGAGCTGTGGATTGCGGGCGACGGTGTCGCATCCGGCTATGTGAATTTACCGGAGCAGACCGCTTCAAAATTTAGGCCGCATCCATTCCGGGAAGGCGAAACCGTGTACGGGACCGGGGATCTGGTTCGTCGCTTGCCTGACGGAAACTTGGAGTTTCTGGACCGAATCGACGGCCAGGTCAAGCTGCGGGGTTACCGGATCGAATTGGGCGAAATCGAAAGCAGGCTGCTGGAATGCGCGGGCGTCAAGGAAGCGTTTGTGGCGCTGATCGAGAATGACGGCGCGCCGTATTTATGCGCTTATATCGTTGTGGAGCAAAACGAAGGGCAGGCAAGCGTTCAGAGCCAACTGGCAGGCAAGCTGCCGGCATTTATGATTCCTGCCGCGTTTGTGCAGTTGGAGAAGCTGCCGCTGAACGCGAACGGCAAGGTGGACAAAAAACGTCTGCCTGCGCCGGAGCGCGCGATCTCATATGAAGCGCCCGCCACAGATACGGAGATCATTGTCACAGGATTGTGGCAAGAAGTGCTTCATGCGGGGCAGGTTGGCGCGCTTGACCACTTCTTTGAGCATGGCGGCCATTCCCTGAAGGCGGCCGCATTGACCTCGGCTATCTACAAGCATTGCCGGGTGCGTATGCCGCTTCAGGAAATTTTCAAGCTGCCGACGGTTAGAGAGCAGGCGGCCTGGATCGACAGGGCTGCCAAGGAAGCGTACGAACCTGTTACGTGCGCGCCCAAAGACGCATCCTATCCACTGAGCCCGCCGCAGCGGCGCATGTTTTTGGCGGAAAGCATGGCTGATATCGGATTAACCTACCATATTCCGCTTGCGCTTAAACTGTCGGGTGCGGTGGATGAGACCAGAATCGGTCCAGCGCTTCGGAAGTTGATCGAACGGCATGAGCCGCTGCGAGCCTCCTATCATTGGATCGACGGCGTGCCGGCCCAGATTGTACACGATTCGGCCGCCTTTGTTCTGCAAACGGCGGAGCTTGCGGGGACGTCGCTTTCGGAGTGCTTGAGCGAGTTTTTCCGGCCGCTCGAGCTTGCCGCAGCGCCGCTGCTCGCCGCATGTTATTGCCGGCCCGCATCGGAAGGAGCGGAGGCCTATCTGCTGCTCAACATCCACCACATCGCGGCGGACGGCATATCCGTCAAGCTGCTCATGGAGGAGTTGACAGCTTTGATCGACGGCGCGGAACTTGCGCCTTTGGCTCTGCATTACAAAGATTATGCCGTTTGGCAGGAGCGACAGTCGGGCTCGGAGCGCGCCAGGGCAAGCCGAGCATATTGGACAGAGCAGCTTGCAGAGCCTACGGCGCCGCTCGATATGCCGCTGGATCGGCCGCGCGGCGACCGTCAGACATTTGCGGGCGATACGTATACCTTCCACATTCCGGCGGCGCTCGCCGCACGGCTGAAAGAGACGGCCGCAAGCGCCGGAGCGAGCATGAACAGCCTGCTATTTGCGGCTTACGCGCTGTTGCTCAAGGGAACGACGCATCAGTCGGAATTTGCAATCGGTGCTTTGGCGGCAGGCCGGACACATCCGGACACGGCCCGGATGATTGGCATGTTCAACCAGTTTCTGCCGATTCGGATGCGGGTGGCGGACGAGCTGCCGATCCTGACGTTTATCCGTGAGACCCATGGGCGTTTGCTTGCCGCATACGAGCATGGCGATGTCAGCTTCGAGCACATGATGGAAGCGGCCCGGTATCCGCATGACCCGTCGCGCAGCCCGCTGTTCGATACGATGCTGATCGTCCACAACCAGTTTGAAGACGAGAAGCTGGCGGCACGCGGCGACGGCTGGAGCATGGAGCCTTTGCCCGTCAGCCACGGAACATCCAAGCTGGATTTCAAGCTCGATCTGTACAGCGATGGCGAAGGCGGTCTGCGGGCGGAGCTGGAGTACAATACGGGATTGTTTTATAAAGGCACGATGGAGCGGTTGGCGGATCGGCTGCTTTACATTCTGGAGCAAACGGCCGCCAGACCTGACCTGATCTGTGGCGACGTTGCAATGACGACACCTGCCGAAGAAGCCGTCATTGCGGCATGGAATGATACGGGATATTCGTACCCGATGGAGAAGACGATTCACGGATGGTTCGCCGAGTCCGCGCGGAGGTGGCCAGACCTCCCGGCGGTGCGATCGGCAGAAGGCTCGCTGACGTATGGGGAGCTGAATGACCGCGCTGAACGCATGGCTGCCGTGCTAAGAGGCAAGGGGGTTGCGGTTGAAAGAATTGTACCGATTGCCGCTCAGCGCTCGTTGTCCATGATGATTGCGATCATGGCGGTGCTCAAGGCGGGAGGGGCCTATTTGCCGATCGACCCGGAGCATCCGTCCGAGCGGATCCGCGGCATTCTGGAGGACAGTGGGGCCAGTCTGCTTCTGGCAGGGACCAAGTGGATTCATACGCTCCCGGCCTTTCAGGGGGAAACGCTAGATCTGGACGCGCTTGCGACTACCGCCGCATCGGAGCTGCCGATCGCCGAAGAAGAAACGGTTCTACCACCTCAAGCGGGCCCTGAGCATTTGGCGTATGTCATTTATACGTCAGGCTCCACCGGCAAACCCAAAGGCGTTATGGTGGAGCACCGCGCAGCGATCAACCGTCTGCATTGGATGCAGACAGCTTATCCGCTGAATGAGCGCGACGTTATTTTGCAGAAAACGCCGATCACGTTTGACGTTTCCGTATGGGAGCTGTTCTGGTGGAGCTTTGCCGGTGCTACGCTTTATTTGCTGGAGCACGGCGGCGAGAAGGAGCCAGCAGTCATGCTGCGCACGATAAAGGAGCAAGCGGTCACGGTTATGCATTTTGTGCCATCCATGCTGGGTGTCTTTTTGCCCTATGCGACGGACAGCGGCAGAGGCGGCGAGCTAAGATCCCTGCGGTACGTATTTGCAAGCGGCGAAGCGCTCAAGCCCGCGCATGTTGCAGGTTTTTACAGCCTGATGGAGTGTAGCGGCGGCCAATGCCGGCTCATCAATCTGTACGGCCCGACGGAAGCGACAGTCGATGTCAGCTATTACAATTGTCTGGACTCTGGGGCGGGAGCGATTCCGATCGGCAAGCCCATCCATAACATCCGGCTCCACATTGTGGACGAGCGGATGAGACCGCAGCCGATCGGCGTGTCCGGCGAGCTGTGCATCGCGGGTGCCGGTCTTGCCCGCGGATATCGTAACAGGTCGGATATGACAGAGCAAAGCTTTGTTCCGAATCCGTTTGCCGCAGGAGAGAAGATGTACCGTACCGGGGACCTTGCAAGGTGGCTGCCGGACGGCAATATTGAATATTTGGGACGCTTTGACCATCAGGTCAAGCTGCGTGGTCTCCGCATTGAATGCGGCGAGATTGAGCACGCGCTGCTCCTGCAGGTAGAAGTTCGCGATGCCGTGGTGACGGCGGTGACGGACCATGCGGGAGAGCCGGCGTTATGCGCATATCTTGTGACAGAGGATGGGGATACGCCGGAGGAAGCGAGTCTTCGGGATGCACTTAAGAAACTGCTGCCGGAGTATATGATCCCTACATATTTTGTAGCTATGGAAGCGTTACCACTGAGTCCGAGCGGCAAAGTCGACCGCAGCCGCCTGCCGCAGCCCCGATTCGCTGAACCGGTGGCTCACGGCGAAGCGCCTGCGACGCCAACAGAGCAGCGGCTGGTCGAGCTGTGGCGGGAGGTGCTCGGTCTGGCCGCAAGTGGGCCGGACCAACGAGTGTTGATCGGGAGAGAAGCCCATTTCTTTCAATTAGGCGGCCATTCCTTGCGCGCCGCACAGCTTGCGGGTTTGATCGAGCAGCGTTATGGAGCGGCGTATGCGCTGAAGGATGTGTTCGAGACTCCCCAGCTGCGGGAAATGGCGGCCCGCATCGACACCGCAACCTTCAAGCCGGCCGTGGTTATTGACCGGGCGGAAAGTCGGCCTTACTACCCGTTGTCACTCGCGCAGAACAGGTTGTTTGTGCTGCAGCAGCTTTATCCGGGCAGCACGTCCTACAATCTTCCGCTAGCGCTGAACCTGACGGGCAAGCTTGATCAGAACAGGCTTTGCGAGGCGATTCAGGGGTTGATTGATCGCCATGAACCGCTACGCACCAGCTTTGACTGGGCAGACGGCAAGCCTGTACAGCGTGTCCATGAGAGAGTTTCGTTTGAACTCGCCGTTTATGCCTTGATGGATGCAGCGGACTTGAATACATTTGCGCGTGCGGTCGTCCGCCCGTTCGATTTGCGAAAGGCTCCATTAATTCGGGCGTTTCTCGCGACAGACGGCGAAAGTCGGCATACGCTGCTGCTGGACATTCACCACATCGTCGCCGACGGCGTGTCCATGAATGTGATGGCCCGCGATTTCGAGCGATTGTATCGCGGAGTCTCCTTGCAGCCGCTGCCCATTCACTATAAGGATGCCGCCGTTTGGCAGCAGGAGTGGATGGCTTCGGAGGCAAGAGAACAGCAAGAGCAGTATTGGACGTGCCAGCTTGCGGGTACGCTTCCTGTGCTGCAACTGCTGACCGATTATCCGCGTCCGCCCGAACAAAGCTTCGAAGGCGCCAAGCTTGAGCTGCCAATACCGGCGGGGCTTGCCGAGGGCATCTTGGCGGCGGCTGAGCAATGGGGCGTTACGCCATTCCATATTTGGCTTGCCGCATACCACACGTTATTGCATCTGATGACGGGGCAAGACGATCTGATTGTCGGCACGCCAATCGCCGGCCGCTTCCATCCCGCAACCGAGTCTCTGGTCGGCATGTTTGTCAATACGCTGCCGATTCGAAGCCAGCCATCCGGCGAGCTGTCGTTCAGAGCGTTTGCCGAGCAGCTCAAAGAAACCGTGCTTGCGGCGCTGGATAACAGCTTGCTCCCGTTTGAGCACATGGTGACGATGCTCGACGTGCCGCGCGATCTGAGCCGCAATCCGCTGTTTGACACAATGTTTGTCATGCAGCATATGGAGGCTGGACAGGTGGCGGTGGACGACTTGCAATTTGAGGCGCAAGTGCCGGACCATTGCGTATCAAAGCTGGACTTGACGTTTGAGATTGCGGATCAGGGCGCAAAAGGTGCAGCCTTGACGATCGAATATGCGACGTCGTTGTTTAAAGAAGACAGCATATGCAGAATGGCGGAATGGTATTTCCGTATTGTCGGCCTTGCACTGGCCGAGCCGGAGCAGCCGCTCGGAGGGATCGGGCTACTCGATCCCGTGGCGGCGGAGA